>BMAO01011808.1:0-40936 GCA_019973975.1 Trichonephila clavata
TTGATGGAGGGGTATTTGATTTTTCGAAGCGACCCTAAAGCTTTTGGGGAAGGACGTCGTAATTTGTAACCAGTCAAGTGACGAGTTAATGTAGTAAAATATAGTAGCCTTTTGGCGATATACCTGGTTTTAAATCAAGGTCAGAGGTGACACTTGAACCGCGCGCGCAATCGTACTCTTCAAAAATTTTTTTATCGGTGTTTGAATTTCGAGAACAATTTCGTTCTAAAAGTATAGCAGACCCCATAATTTCAAATACATCGTGGTCTTGATGAAGACCAAATTCAAACTCACAACTTGCCGGTCGCATTACTTGAACACCAATTTTCAGGCTATTTGAAATTCAATGTACATCTTAGCAAGTATCTTTTTCCCCCCAAATGTTTGTACCAAAATCAGAAATATAAATTTGAGAGATTTAAATAGTCATCTCAATTTAAACTTGACTGTTTCAATACCAAATCTAAGTCTAGCAGGGTGAATAAGCAGATATCCATACACAGGAATTCGTTTCATTCTAATCTATTTTATTGAAAACTGAAAAGGAAGGAAGTATTTGAAGATTTCCAATGCCTGCATCTCTTTCCTGCATAAAACAGGAATTAATAGTCTTGGGAAAACGCATGCTCAATAAGACACGTAGAAGAGAATCTTCGCGAACCGGGTCAAGTTTATTGACCCTCGACACCCCCTTTTCCTCATGGCGTTCGTTAAGAGCGTTTTGTTCTAGAATGGGAAGACAGCAGAAGCAGCATCCACGGGCGGGCGGGCACGAATGGAGAACCAGCGCGGATAAATAACGCAGACAATGACGTCTCGATCGCCCCATTGTTTCTATTGCGGCTGAGAGTCACGGACCCGTGCACACATGCCTCCACCTTTCTCTCTCCTGCCACCACTACCCTCGAGCATTCAATTTTAGAAAAAGAGATATCTTCTGCATGATATAGAAATTCTAAATACAGACTGGAATAGAGATCTCATGGCAATCGTTATCGTCAAGATCGGTATACATGCTATCAATAATGAATTAAAAGCTTTTCCAAACATTTCTTTGTTGTTTAATCTGTATTTAATCTAAAGAAAACTACAATAACATTAATATAAAATTGTTATCTTTTTCATTATTTTTTTCGAAACCAAAATCTATTCTTGTATTTAACAATTAAAAACTTCCCAATTCATCATACTTGTTAAAAATTTGCTTAGTTTTTTATTTTTTTAAATTTAAAAAGGGAAGAAAATTTTTTTTTAAGTGTTGGGAATTTTTTTTTATCACATTTTGAATTATTTTTGCAACGGATCTTTCATAGAGGATACAGACAACCATTTTAAATTATGAGATGACAAAAATTTTAGCTAAAAAATTATATCACACGACAAGAGGAAAAAAAAAAAAAAAAAAAATGAAACGTATGAACAAATTAAGTTATTGCGACATCCACTTTTCCTTAAATTTATTTTCCTCAACGAATGCAATTTAATATATGTATGCATGCATTACAAATATGTCAGCTATGAGTTTCAGCAATTTAATTAACAATCCCAAACGGTTTTTTCAATAAATACGTAATATGTTTCACTTAAAGAAAAAATAAAAATGATTGATCGGCACATGTGTGAGCCTGAACTAAACGCGGAACACATTTTCAGATAGAAAAAAAAAATGCCTCAATTTTCTTGAAATTTGCAACACTACATTATTCATGCATGTATAAATATGGCGTTTTTAAAAATTCAAAATATTACATAAATACTTATCTTTTCATTTTCACACGTAGAGGGGTAATTCATTTAACATTACGGTATAAAAGAAAAAAGTGAGAAACATTTTATATCACAAAAACCGGATCAACTTGTTAAAAATGGGAAGTGTGATAAAATCCGCTTTCTTTTGGATAGTGAAGCCAGAATATAATATTGAATGTTCATTTCTTTATATTTGAAAAAATACTCCAAATTCGGGTCATGTCTTTTAACATTAACCGAAGACAGCCTTAACTACACATAACAAAGATGCACAAGGGCTACCTTCGATAGACTACATAATTTGAACCACAGTTGACAAGAATGACACCTGATCTGGCACACCACTTTTTGCCTGCTTTTGAGCCTCGACAGATATAACATGCATCAACCACTCCACATGGCTAGTTTCCAGTGAATATGATATTCGAGCTCACGATTCGACAGATACAAATAACGGCCAAAAGTACGTGACCACAACCGCTCGGCTATCCCGGTCAGTTTAGTAAAATGAACGAAAATATAGCATTACACTGAATAAGAGTAACATGAATATGTCGATTAATAATACGAAAATAACTGAAGAACAATGCTTTTATATGATACAATGCGCCATGTAAAAAAAAAATGTAATGTTTTCTTAATTATCACGATTTTAAAAAAAAATTAAACCGTAGAAATAAAATTCACGAAATTCCGTTCGAAATTTTAGACAAAAATAACACAGCAGAAGGAAAAAAAAAGGATGGAATGAATATAAGGGCGAAAAAAGAAATTATCTCTTCTATCTTTTTAAACAAGGACTCGCTTTTTTTAAACCAACCCAGTAAACAAGCAAGGTGTGACTGAAGTAGGCAAAGTGCGATTAGAATCATCTGAAGAAAGGTCTGTTTCATTAACTCTTTTCTATAGCAACAGATGTCTTGGAGAGGCGTTTCTATGATACTGTAAGAACAATTACAAGGATTGACGAATGAGATCAACGAAGATCAAAGAACTGGATTCTATACAAAATGTAAAATTGGTGCCCCCCAAATTGAAAAAAAAAATCCTTTCAAATTGCATTGCAGTGGGATATTTCAGAATGAAATTTTGCATGGATTCCATTCTCAAAACTTCAAGATCACTCCCCACGGAGATAGACTCAATAGCAAATAGTTATTTACATTTTATGTTCTCTGGCAAACTTTTTTGGCCGTTTTATTTTCAAAAATTCGTTCCACTACAGCTACATGGACCTTTATGCTTCAGACATACGGCATTTACTACATACAGGACAAAACCTTATTTGAATACTTTCCGCACCAAGCCACAAGGGTTGGTGCAGTTAGTATCACGGTTACAAAGAACACATTTCTGTTGAAATCGAACATATAAACCAAGTGAGTTTTTTTCGTTGCACTCCGAAGCAACACGAGGGCTATTGGAGACAGACCTCATAGTTTTGAACTATGGTCAAGTGACGAGGAAAACACTTGCGCCGGCACCCCACTCTTCGAACTTTTACATCGCATCAACGGTAGGACTTCGAGCTTCGAACGGTCTTCAGAGGCACTAAGGCTCGAACTTACGACACGCCGGCTACTAGCCATATAAAAACCAAAATTACATATCGAATAATTTACACCTTACTACCAGGCTACAAAATAGGGCGTTTAACATAGAACTGTGCTGCTAAGCCCTAGTGGCGACTCGAAACAATCTCCATAAAAAAAATTCCGAGAATATACAAGTAAATTAAACGATATAAAAGTACAATTAAACAGTTATTTGGGTAGAATTAGACAATTTGACGCTAACTCATAATTAATACGAAAGTATTTTACTTTCGAACAAAATGATTCATGCGCAGCGTTAATATTAGGAGTAGGAGAAGTTACACTTAAAACACAAACCAAAATAACTGCGCAAATATAAAAATTTCTTACGAGACATAAATTTTACTGGGGGGGGATTACACCGAGTTTGAACTCCCCCCCCCCTCAGAATTCAAAACTTTTATATCAGAAGAATCACGAGCATTCCACACGCGTTTCTTAATCATTGTTTCTATTGTCATTTGAAATTGAATAAAATTATTGTCTCTTCTTATTCGTGGCCATCTATCTTATCCATTACATCGGAGAAATGAAATCCATGACATTTAAAATACCTACATTGAAGTTTTTAAATTCCGAAATGGAAAAGATTAAGTAGAATCACAAGTTAATGTCATTGAAACATTACAATAGGCATTCCAAGACTGTACTCTTTAAATTCAGATTTTTAAAAAATTGTGATGTTCATTGCTATTCTTTGAAATTTTAATGTGATTTAGAATTAATTCATAAAGAAACTATTTCCCAAAATTTGATAAATGGAAGAATTGCACAGATTTGATTGCGATTATCAATTTGCATTGCAAAACAATAATTGCACAATCACAATGAAAATTAACAAGCCATTTCCTCTTGATATATAAAAAAAAAAGGCTCGGACATACAACTTTGTTAAGGGCAAAGGTTAATGGTTTCGTATGATATTGAATGGAAAAAGTGCTAATATATGCATCGTGTTATAAATATGTTTTGCAAATTAAACTCTGTCTACACAACTACAAATTTATTACTCAGGAAATATTTCAAATAGTCCCTTCATTCAGTGTAAAACTGTGTTAACAGAATAATTTTTCTCCAAGTCTTACAAATCAGAAAATTAATTTACTCTTTGCAGTGAATCTTATCTATAAACATATTTAAGATATTGTATACGTTATCAGTAAAAATCAAGCATAAAATTTTCATTACAGACAAAAATTGTGTCTAGCAACACTTACCAACTATGACATTTTTGTTTCAAGTATGCGCGTAGAACCTCATACTTTGATTTTGTGGTTGTGAATGAGTGAGTGAATATTAAAGTTGCACTGTGAAGCTACACGAGGGCTTTGGGCGACAGGCATCGTAATTTCGAACCATGGTCAAATGACACTTGACCCACCAGCTGGCACTCCCCCTCTTCTAACTACTATGCCACACCAACGGGAGGACGTTTGAGCCCTCGATAGATTTAACATGCATCGCTCCCCTACACGGCGGGTCTTCCTCGGTACTAGGCTCGAACTCACGACACACCGGCCACGAGTCCGTTACCTTGACCACAAAGCAACCACGGCCACTTTGTAGTAGTGAAAAAGATTATTTGGAATTCGCTGTTCTAATTTAGGCTTTGTTAAACGTATTTTAGATTTTTTGTTAATTTTATGTTCGTATAATTAGTGTTACGTCGAATGGACTAAATTCATGTGACGTCATAATCACATGATAATTTTAAACCACGTATTTTTAGCCAATCAAGTTCAAAACCACATGCGACGTCATAGTCACGATAAATGCAATTATCTATTTTCAGCAAATCAGCATGCACTTCGTTGTTACCAAATTGCGCTTTTTACAGAAACTTTTTTTTAAAATTAATATTTGTCACTTTATTTAAAAGTACATGTATAAAACAAGACTTTTTTTTTTCTTTAATTTTTTTGCAGAAATTTCTTTTTATAACTCTTATAACTTCTTTTTATAGCATCTTTACCCAATCGTGCAATTTGAAATTTTAAATAGAATAAAAAGTACGAGCTATAGTTTATTGTTCGTTTTGAATTCAATGTAGAACACGTGTTTATATTATCATGTGACCGTCATGAATTTAGTCCACTGAAGTATTAAAATGTGTGTGGAAATACAGACTTCTCTACTTTTTATGATAACTATTTTCTGAAGAACGAGGAGTTTATAAAAAACGCTTGTTTTCCCGAGTCAAAGAACCGTGTAAGAACAACCTATTATATACAAATATTCAACTATTTAACAATTCATAGTGATTGATTTATTTAAAAAAATGACGATAAAAATTAAGTTTAAATCCTGTATTTTAGCGCTTGGTATTAAATAATGTTAACCCAAACAAAAATGTTTTTTTTTTTTTTTTCCATTCCCAAAAAATGATGATCACATGTCATGTGTTTTTCTTCTGTAGTCACAGAATTAAACTTTCAATCTTGAGAATCCTTTCATCGGATTCGAAATATTTGAGATTTATTCTGCATAATCTGCTTAAGAGGATTTAAAATGTTCCTTTTAATCACGACCTAGGTCAAAACATGCGATTTGAGGGTGAGAAAAGCAGAATCCGAAACATAAAAAACACGATCTCAAATAGAGAATTACTTTAAGGTTCAAGTTTATTTGCACAATTCTCGACTAAGGGCGAGGAGCTTAGCAAGGCTACCTTAGGCAGACTGCATCAACGAAATTCTCAGACAGAATCTGAAATGCTTATAAAACATGGTTGACCTGTTTGAATTAACATCGCTCTAAAATAGGCGACGGACCTCATGATTCTGAAGCACTGTCAGATGAAAAACAAAACCTAATTCTCTAAATTTCCACACCGTGCGAAGACTTTTAATGCATAGTGGGATTTAAGATTCAACAGAGCCCTTAAGTGTAATCAAAACTGACTAACGAAGCAAAACGTTAGTTTTGATTTCCTTAGAAGGCATTTCCTGTCATATCATCGATTGCATGGTCCTCTTTAAAAAATATCTTATGTCTTATCCAATTATTAATGGTTCTGGGTTTTCTTCGCGTATGCAATCATGGACTTAGTACAGATTTCATGAACTTTAAGGAATTACACCAACAAAAGAATCCACGATTACGAAACTCACCCAGAGAGAGAGAGAGAGATCAACCCTACACAGTAGCGCACACAAAATTTTTCAAGGGGGGGGCATGGTCGTAAGTCCCCCAACTCGTATGATACCTCAAAACAACACAAATTGATTCTTCTGATTTTGTAAACAAAAAAACAGTAAAAAATAAATTATTGAATTAATAATTATAATTAATAAAAAAACTGTTAATTACAAGTACTTATTTACATTTTAAGTTATATGTATAGGAATATCATCAATCGAAAAAACTCAAGGGTTTTTTGGGGGGGGGGCGGGATCCGGACCCATAGGACACCCCCGTTGTGCGCGTCGCTGACCCTACACAAAATATGAATATCTCTAATGTTTATTTTCGAAAGGTTTTACGGCGCATTGTTCCCTCCTTCAGATTTCAACTAACGCCATATGCAATTGTGATTAATGGTTAACAAACAAATAAACAAAAAGATTTATGCATTTTTCAAGGATCGAACGAAGAAATTGTCATTTCATTGACGAAAAATGGCTGTTTTTTCGTAAACTTTCCCAATTTTTGTTCAGAGTTTCGTGCGTCATTTAACAAATAGGAGTTTTCTACAAAACAAAACGTTAGTTTGTTCAATTTTCTAAAGAAATCAAAAATAAAAATGATATTTTTTTTTAAACAGATTTTTATGACGCGAAAGTTATACAGTAAACTTTCTGTGACCCCATTTCTTACGTGAACAATATTTTTGGCAAATTAAGACGACTCCGTTCATTCACTTTTAAAAATCAATGCTTATTGGTTTCCTTCAGTAAATTAATTCTCCAAGCATAAGATAGCCAAATCTGGGGCTTCAGCGCCAATAGGTCATGCTGCACGTAGAAACCAAAATGATTTTATTTTGATTTACGTCATGTCACACTCAAACAACCCGAGCGCTGTTGGCGACGGACCTCAAAATTTTGAATCACGGTCAAGTGAACAAGACGATACCCAACCTGGCAAAACTCTCTCCAAACTTAAATCTTCGCCAACGGAAAGACTTCAATCCTAGATAGATTTAACGTGCATCAGCTCCTCTACACGGAGAACTCTCTCGAACTTATGACACGCCAGCCACGAGTTCGTGACCATAACCACTGGACTACTAATCATAATGCAGAATGCCAACAATTACTAATATTGCGATACATTTTTGAGACAATATAACGGAAAAATACCTTTCAACTTAAAAATTCATAGACCCAACAGAACTCGCATGCGGATCCATAAATACAAGATGGTTTAAAGAAAATGAAACATACTTTAATACACTAAAGAAAAATCTGATATATATGTAACAATTTTTAACTCATAATTTATAAGAATTTGTGCTAACAGATGAATCGAAGAATCAACTAAAAAAAAGTTGACTGCGTCAGCACTCAAGAAAAAATTTCGTCATCTAACATCTCAACTTTCATGGAAACAATATCGCCGTCAATCACTGTGCATATATTTCATCCTCTATGGAACACTTTGGGGCCGTTGACAAGCGCATTTTATGTCTAAATCAAGCCGTTTTACCTAATCCAGGCCAAGGTCGTGATTCTAGACGCGGCGAATCGATTCCATTCTGCAGACCGCTCCTGGAATTCTTGTCTGGTCCAGACGTAGCCGGATTTGCCAGACGGCATTTTCCCACCCACCCCCACATGCGCTTGCGCATCGTAACAAAACAGGTAAAGATGTTGATACGTCAAGATCTCACAAAAACCCAATTGATTTGACAGCCAAATGTAACATTCACAGGAAGGTTTTAATATTTTTAATTGAAAACTTAAGGTGCATTGTGATCAAGGTAAGTAAATTATTGGCAAAAAAAAAAAAAAAAAAGACTTATCCAGATGATCTAAAAATAACCAAATACAACACAAGAAACAAAAAATCAAAATTAAGAAAAAAACCCAAAAGACTGAAAAATTACCGAACTCGTAATTTTATAAATTTTAGAAGGCCCCTTTATCATTGATCTAGTATTCTCTCTCTCCCAAGACATATCAATCTAATCCCAGTATGGAATTCTCACGTAGAGACAGTTCACAAGAAAACCGATATATGTATATGTATTTCAATATATCAATTTATTTTTAAAAAATTTATCTTATATTAAAATGACAAAGTAAATTCAAAAAAATTATAAACTTACAATTTTTTTTTATACACTAAAAAGTAAATGGCATAAATAAACAAAACAAAAAATTATATACTGTTTTAAAATCAAGGCTTATTACGAAAGCACGTCTGCAATACATTTAAAGATTCTTAATAAAATTTAGGAACAGAACCTCGGAAGGTCCCAAAAATGTGTTACAATGTTAAGGGGAAAAAATAACTTGTTTTGTAGTTCTTTTCTACAAATCAAAATCATACACAAATATTCCTTTAAATGAATAGAAAAAACATACTATTTTTTTATTATTATTCCCTTAAGTTGCCTATCATTAAACCAAGATTTCACCAAAAATATTTCAATAAATATTAAACAAAGAGCCGATATAAATATTCCTTTTAAATAAATCATTTCATATATCCTTAAATTTCAAACATGCCATTAATACTTCAAACATCTGTTTGATAAATCAAAAATTGCAAAGTTCGTTTCATTTCTTGCATTAAAAAAGACTAACTTGAAATCATCGTTAAAATGGCAGTTTTTTTGGAAAAATATTTTTCTTCAGTGGGGAAAAAATGATTTTGCAACTCTTTTTCATTCTATTATCATTACTGATTATCCTTATTGCTCTCTGGTGCAATTTCTTTTATTTTCTAATAAAAACATTGATAATGTTTATACTTTTAAGTCTCTAAATCTAAAAAAAGTCTCATTTATGTATAAATATTTAATTCATAAGCAACTACTGAAGACACAACAATGAAAGGGTATAAAAAGTAAGTAAATTTTTTTAACACTCATAACTTTAAATCCGTTCTATTACTACTCGTATAAAACTTTCATTATGACCTTTGAATTTAATTAAAGAATTACTTGAACTAAACTCTAAATTTTAAATCTTAAGCATTAGAAATGTTTAATAAAAAACACTATTCTCGCAGACTTTTTAAATGTTTTAAAAATATTTTAAACGGTTTCACACAATACACCTTTTAATTTTCTTAACTTTAATTTGAATCGTACACCGAATTAAAACAAAATTACTAAGCCTAAATTAAAAGTTATTCACTATTACATAAATAAGTTAAAATATTTTTTCCACAAAAAAAAACTCTTAAGAAATTTTAATTTTTGAAAATAGTTGTGCTATATATATATATATATAATAGACGTGGCCGTTGAATGGATTTCTTTATACGATGGCCGTTGACATGATTTCTTTGTAATACGACGATGTTGTTGGAATGGATTCTTTATACGAGATTGATAAGGCAGTACGGTGATTGAAGAAACTTGTTTATTCTTGAACACATATAAACATAAACTATGAAATGGACAACACATAACAAAGAAAACGAATGCACAATGAGCTGTAGCCGGCTACATGTTTATGCAGACAAAATACAGAAGCGAGAGTTGGTCTCCAGGAATCTCGGTATTTATAGGCTTCTCAAATAACATGATCTGAGTGGGTGGATAGGTCTAGTTTAAAATACTCTCGTTAGGCGCGGGTTAACTTATTACTACAACGTTGGTCCTTAAGGGATGGACCATTGGTAATTAAAGTTATTTTAAAGGATTATATTACTGGGAATTATTACATATATATATATATTCTGCGTTTTTGCATAGGGAAAATGCAAATGACAATTTTTTTTATCTGAATGCCTGCATGTTTTTCTTTCCATTTACAAAAAAGTCGCATAAATTATAATAATTGAGTTATAATTTTGGATTTGTAATTATATTCGCTTGCAAACGTCCTCCATATGGGGGGGGAAGGGAGGAAACTAATGAATTCTTACCCTGATTTCAAAATTTTAACGTACGTTTGTAAAAAGTTGAGGATCAATAAAATTTTACCAGAGAAACATGTTATAAATAGAACTGTCCGAAAATTCTTCAGTCAACCGCAGACACTATATTTACGACTAATAAAATCCTATTTCTTCTCTCAGGTGACACGAAAACATTCGAACAATCGTCATTTTCTTGATATACAACGCAATTTTTTCCCAGAACTATATGTTGAGCAAACAAGCAAATGAAATATTTCGTCAGCCACGCTTAAGTATTTAATACATAATTGAACATTTTATTACTCAGGGATTGGTACGAGGAAATGGCACCAGACATCATTCCTTAAAGATAATGGTCTTGGAAAAACCAAAACATTTCTTTTTCTATAAAGATGTTAAATCGGTCAATGAAATTCGATAAATAAAGTTCGACTAGGATTAAGTAATTAAAATAAAAGTTTTGTTTTTAAATCCATAAAAATGCAATTTATGTAAATACGCCCTTAAATTTCACAGATTACATTTTTCTTCGCCCCCCCCCCCCCATTCATAGTTTTATTACCATCCATTTTAACTCAGCAATCAAAATATAAACTTGCTTCTCATCCTATTGCTGTCATTGGAGATGCAAAACAAGATATCAATCATTGGCATGGCCAAGCAATTTTAGCGCATTTTTCACAATACTGCAACTAATGAACTTTTTATTAACAAAAAGTAGCACAGTACTTAAATTTTTTTTTTAAATTATTAAATTTAAATATGATTCAGCTCATCTAGGGCACAAATGCGACCAAATGCCGAAAACCCGAGGTCAATTGATTTGCTTATTGGCTGAGAAAAAGGTACGACAAAATATGGAACGAAGACGAGGACGAAATTTGCGTCCTAATAGCGCTTTTTTTACACTACGTGAAAAACGAGCTAAAAAATAATAAACGCATCCAAACCACGTTAAATGCATTGATGGTTGGTTTATTAATGGCGAAACGAACCATGCCGCACAGCAATAATCATTTATCATTAGCAACGAAAATAAAAACGCGTTTGTGAAATTTATATTGCAGTATTACCTACATCATAAATTTATGAAAGATGATTCGATGGTTAAAATTTTAGAAATCAATGCTTGCACAATATTATACAGTAGACTCCTTTCACCAAATAAAAAAAAACGTCACCAATTTTAAAAAATGTAATGCTGCCATCGTTATTGTGTTTGAAGATGCGCATGAACGGTTTTCCAGTATTGGCTGTATATCGCGGCATTTGGCAACGTCTTTTGATCTGACGAAATGGATCGACAGTATAATACGCAAGTATCTAAAAATAAAATATTGGGCGCAATAAGCGATTGACTACCTCATTTTTATACTAATTATCGGAATCTTTATGATACTACTGACCAGGCAAATTATATATAATAAATTAAATGTAAAAAAACTTTTTTAAGAACAAGCTTTTATTTAAACGCGCTAAAAAGAATAAAATAAACTTTTCCTTTAAAACTTTTTTTACTATCAACTTATAACGTCATTACACAATTTATATGATATAAAAGCTTGTCGCAATATTTAAGTACTCATAATTACTTAGTTTGAATTTTTAAAAACCAAAATCAATCAGGTCAAGTTATTTATTTTACTTGTTTATCTACACAGGTAAATCTCGCGACAAGCTTTTATATCATATAAATTGTGTAATGACGTTATAAGTTGATAGTAAAAAAAGTTTTAAAGGAAAAGTTTATTTTATTCTTTTTAGCGCGTTTAAATAAAAGCTTGTTCTTAAAAAAGTTTTTTTACATTTAATTTATTTTTTACTTTTTAGTTATCGCGGACAGGTTTCTCAGCCTGTCCATCTCATTTAACGCTGGTTCGCCATCCCTGGTTTAGCTGAATTAATTCTCGCAAATATGTATTAGACTAAAAACACAATTTTTTTAAATCCGTAATTTTTAAGCAATTTTTTCAATCTTCATGCAGATTTTGGCTAACATTGTTCTACACACGAAAAAAAAGGTTTAGTGAGATTATCTTCATAAATGACAAAGTTATTAAATGTTTAATTAAAATTTTGACTATTTTTGAAAAACTTAAAGAATATATTATTTATTTGAAATATTTTGAAGATAAGGGATGTATTTCTCTAAGATATTAGAAGAAAATTTTAATTGTTTATTAAAAACTTCAAAAGGGATTTAAATATTTGTATTAATCAATAAAATGCTTAAGACTAAAAAAACGCATTTTGTAATCAAAAAAGAAAGTTTTATCAAATAATGATAATTTTTTGCTGGACATTGAATATCTTCTACGTAAGAATCTATTTTTTTTTTAATTGCTCAGATCATCTTTAGAAACTTGATTTTGAAAAAATAAATAATTAAATTCAAATAAAATTAACAGATTCTATTTGTAATTAAATTTAAGGACACATGTCGTAGTGTGTGTTTAGATTACTGGTGATAAAATGAGGTATATTTAAATTACTCGTAGGCTTAAAATTAGAAAATTTCTTTAAAAAATTACTTCATTTTATTGTAAAATTATTTTTTTAATCGAAAATATATTGCATTTCTAGATAATATTTTTCTTTTATTGTTTTCCTAGCGGATTCCTTTTTGATGGGTAAGATACATTAAAAAAATGATCTTTCCGATTCTGTAATTATTTTTTGTCTGAGTTTCATAGATTAAAGTTAGATAAATTATTTAAAGAATTTCTTCAATACTCCATCTCAGTTTAACTTGGCAGCGTTGAGAAAGGTATACAATGTACCAATCTACTTGAAAAATAGCTCTACTTTTTTGTTTTGAATTTAAATCCAAGGAAATAGATAGAAATTTGTAAAAAAATTGCATACGTTGTAGAAATTAGATTGTTTTTACGTTGTAGAAATGTAATTATTTTTTAGACAAAGTTAATTAATACTGTCAATAGCGCAACGTTATGAAATTCCAGTTTGGCTGAAAACCGATTTTCGACGCCAACTTTTGTCATTGTTGTAACAATAAAATTATTACAACAATGCAGATATATCCAAGTTGGCGCCAAAACTAGTTTAACGTTTTTAATTAATATCTTTTTAATTAATTGCAATATCGGAATATAAATAGTCAAAACATGCATTGTCATCCAAACTAAACGTGTATACAAAATTTCAGCTCAATGGGAGGAAGATATCAGCTTCAAAATTGAGTTGCAAGATTCCACCCGAACAAATTACATACATACATACATACATACATACATTGTAAGTTAAATAAAAGCTTTTAAAAAGATTAAAAAACTGGTTTTGGGCGCCAACTTCGATATGTCTGCATTATTGTAATAATTTTATTGTTACAACAATGACAAAATTTGGCGTTGAAAATCGGTTTTCAGCCAAACTGGAATTTCATAACGTAGCTCTGTTGACTGCATTAATTAACTTTGTTTAAAAAATAAATGCTTTTAACATGAGATTAACTTGAAGTGTAGTATTATTAAAATCCTAATTTCTACAACGTATGACCTTTTTTCTTACAAATTTCTATCGATTTTCTTGGATTTAAATTCCAAACAAAAAAAGTAGAGCTATTCTTCGAGTAGATTGATACATTGTATACCGTTCTCAACACTGCCAAGTTAAACTGAGATGGAGTATTGTAAAAATTCTTTTCTTTGATTTTGAAAATAGAACTTGGTGATTGCAAAGGTTTGTGAGTTCAACTCTTGTGTTTTTTTAAAAGCTTTTATTTAACTTACAATGTATGTATGTAATTTGTTCGGGTGGAATCTTGCAACTCAATTTTGAAGCTGATATCTTCATCCTATTGAGCTAAAATTTTGTATACACGTTTAGTTTGGGTGACAATGCATGTTTTGACCATTTATATTCCGATATTGCAATTAATTAAGAAGATATTAATTAAAAACGTTAAACTAGTTTTGGGCACCAACTTCAATATGTCAGTATTGTTGTAATAATGTTATTTTGATCAAAACTATTTTAAACAGTGAAATGATTAACTATATAGTGATAAAAGAAAGAAGACGCTACAAATAAAGCAGGATATTTTTGAAGTGTTGCATTAATGTTAATTTTTTTTTCTTTTGAGATGCGAGCATGAATTTTTTTTTAATTAAGGCATTTTGTATTAATAATTTTATTATTTCAGCTCGTATTCATCTATTTTTTTCCTAAAAATATAATAATATTTAAATATTATTTGAAACAAAAAACTTTAAAATTTCTGTTATGACAAAAAAAAAATTTTTAACATTTTTCCTTGAATTTTCTTATGCAATACTCACTAAAAAAAGGATAATTCATAAAATATATGCGTTGAAATAATATGAAAATGATACTATTTTTAAGAAAAATACGTAGCTAATATTTTAAAATGATATTTTATTTTTGCTTATATAATAATTATTTTTTTAGAATTATAACCTTTTAAAATGGTTTTTCTCAGTTGAGAGTTGTTTTGCAATCAAAATGCTTCTCCTTCCACAATTATTTACCAATCGCTTCTATTTTTTTCCTATGTGTTATATATAATGCATGTAACAAAATTAGGGATTGGTAATAATTTAGAAATTTTTTGAAAACAATAACATGTAACAATTAGGATCGATTTTGCTGTAAACTTAATACTTTTTTTTAAAAAAATTAAAATGTAGGAGATTTTGGCTTCCTTGTTGAATTTTCGCATACAGATACATATCAACATTTTTCCCCCCTCCGAAACTAGTTCAATTATTGTAAAATCGATCCCTTTCCAAAGTTGTTTAAAACATCCCTTAAGAATATTACAAAAAAATACCAGGTCAAAAAATAAATAATTACAAAAGGAGTACAATTTTAAAATTTTCTTTAAAAAATTTAAAATTATGTGAATAATATCTGCAAAATTTCAACTCGTGTCATTTTCTTAAATAGAAACATTATAGGAAATGCCAAAATATAATTTTTAAATACATAAAATTAAAAAAAATGTTCAAAAGGTGCCGAGTCCCCTTAAATAAGATAGCAGATAGACCAACATAAAATTACGGTTTTCGATATAAAAACTTATTTAAAATCTACTTGGAAAGTAATAAAAAGCATACAAAATTCCACATGATATATTTACAGGGTTAATGCCTAAGCGAATAATATATACAATAGGTCATATATATCGATGATCCTAGATAACATGAAATGAGAGAATAGAAGATGGTACACAACTTCCAACATTCAATTAATCAAATTCAATGATTTTAGGGACTGTTGAAAGTCATCAATCACACCAAACAAGGCATATCTTTACTACCCCTGAAATACAGATAACAAATGACACTGGTCACTTTCAATGAATGGGTGGTCCGCAAAAAGGGAGACAAGAATATCCTCCGTCGAGAACAAGTGTATCGTAAGTCAATACAACCTATCCCAAAAGATAGTTATACAGACTGAAAAAACGACTATTAATGAGGAAAGCGTCAAACCTAAACCGAAATTTAAATATCACAAAAAACGATTCCACACATACAACGCCGGACACGAGTTTTTAATCGTTTTTTGAGGAACAAGTTATGACAAAATAAGATTACTATAACAAAATAAAAAGTAAAAGCTTCTAAATATTGTCAAAACTTTTCTTTCAAACCAATTTCTATCGTTCCGTGTAATCATTTTATCAATAATTCTACCAACTTAAGAAAGAATCGGCTGCATTTTCAGACAGTTTTTAAACTCTTCTGGATGGTATTCCATTTTAACCCTTACACCAAGTGGTTCTTAAACTTTCAATCGTCGCTCTCCTTTATGTATTGGCCTGACATCGCAGACCCCCCCCAAGATTTAGAAAACCCTTCCTAGATTCCCAACACGTGGCTGATGCTTAAAAAGTTCAATAATCTAAGACGACTGCTGCTACTATAGTTTTATTACACTTTTTCTTTTAAGAAATTAGTAAATATATAATTTTAAAATATTAAAAATACTAATTTCAAAGGTTCTTAACTGTATTAATAAGCGCCTGGTCTAGAAATAAACTTAGTGGTCTACAGTAGGATAACACATTTTTCAGTTTTTCCACGAGGTCTCTCTGTAAAAGAGGAAATTTTTAACATTAAATAAAAGACCATCGTGGACCCCCTAGAAAAATGCTGCTGACCCCCCAGGGGTCCGCGGACCACAGTTTAAGACCCACTGCCTTACACTATGCTTTTAATTAGTATTTAAAGTGTGTTGAACTTTAAACCATCTGCAAATCGATGCACGTATGCGACACGTCATGTTAAGGCAAGTGGTAAACCGCACACTACATAAAAGAAACACTTAAGGCACTTCTGAAGTTTAGCAGACCACATGTGTTTTTAAAACGGATCATTTTCCAATGCATAGCATTTCAGATAAAAAATGGAAATTAAAAAAAAAACCTAAAGCAAATGTAATTTATTTCAAAATCCACAACAATCAAACTTTTTATACCATGGAATCTTAGTCGAATTATGCAGGAAGTGTAATGAACTGTAGAACAATAAAGTGTAAATGAGATCCATTGCACAGAAGTATTTAATCCGAGATAAATAACGCTATAAACAATGTCGAAAGCTGCAAAGTGAAAAAAAAAAAGAGCATTTTCCCATCATTAATTTCCTCCGCATTCTATTCTTTTCCAAAACAATTTTTGTAGGTTATATTTCCAAACGTACTCTCTTTCCGGTTACGACTAACGAAATAATACGAGGATGGGAGAAGACGGACGAGGCACATTTTCTCCAAACTAAAAAGGTTAAGAAACTTCCACGGAGGTACATAAAAACAAATAACACAACCAACAAACAAAAAGAAGACATCATTCTCTACCTACTCTCGAATCGAATCCAACGTTCCAATTAAACCGCACTGCGAACAATACCAAAAATATAATGTAATAAAAATAATCTTTTTTTCCCATTCTCTCGATATCTTTTTATTTTGCTCTCCTCCAAGATCTCATCTCTTCCTGGGAGTCGTCCTCCTCCTAACAGATACTGCTACTTCCTGAGGCAGAAGAGAGCAATTACGATGGTTTGAAAAAAATGTATCAAAAATATTAAGTGGAGCCTGGGAAGCCGGGGGCAGCCAAGTGGAAAACCTCGAACGGGTAAGCGAGGAGAGGCAAGACTACGATGCTTGGCTGAGCCCTTTTGGAACGGGGAGGTTCTAGGAAATACGGAGCAGCAACATCCAGATCCTTTTGCGATGGGAGAGTTCAATAATAAAAATTTCTGCACCAAGAAAAACAAAGAATGAGGGTAGGCGATTTTGAAAAATATTTCGTACATTGTTTCATGAAAATTATTTCGAAAAGTTAACCCCATAACCCAATAGTTCCCAATCCAAAGAAATTCTGATCATTCAAAACAAACCATAACTTCTGGAGATTCTTTAAAATTTCCCATAGGACTTTTCTTACACTAAGTTTCTATCCATTACGGAGAACTGCTATAAGAATAATGCCAGTAAAATTCAAGCAAAAAATGTGTTTTTTAAAAAATATCCGATATAAAAGCTAGGGTTAAGAAATACGTTGACAAAAATAACCATTAGCAAGGAAGTTTAAAAAATTAAAGCAGCCTTTCGTACTTACAAATGTATTTACAGTAATTAAGTACAAAACGATGATCACCGTAAAGCTATTCAAGTGAGCTACTGACGACGAACTACATCAGTTCAAGCGCGATTATAATAGGGGGGGAGGGGTCACATCAGATTTATTTTCTATTTAAAAAACACAGACTAATACTTAAAGCATTTAATTGAGGGGGGATTAACATTAATATATCAACCATTCTGGATTCAAAGAACCATTACACAAAATAAAATGAAAATCTGAAAATGTGCAGCATAATCTCACAAAGGTCAAAGTCACGGCATCATCAAAAAGATGCGTTACATTGTAATAGTTACACAATTAAGACCCCAGTACATGTAAGAAAAATTATATGCAATAAATATGATGAACTCTAAGGATCTATGTCAAAGTAGAAACTTCCAGTATTCAAAACAAGCGATTATACTGAACGTCTACTATTATACAATTGACACCTTATACATGAGGCACTATGAAATACGAGGACTATTGCAACACGAGGGATTTTGAGATTTTGAATCAAGGTTAAATGACGAGGACGACACATGAGCATTCCAACGTCCATACCACGCTTATTTGCGGTCCTTGAGACTCGATAGATCAAACAACGTGCATCAGTCTATCTACACGACGAATCTTCAATGACACCAGGACTCAAGCCCCCGATTCGACAGAAGCAATGTCCGCAACGAATTCGTGACCATGACAACTTGGCTACTGAGGCCGCATACACACAAACATATAGAGATAGATACATGTCACCCATCCGATATAGTGGTTAGCGACGTTGACTGCTGTGCCGTGGGGCCTAAGTTCCAATCCGGGAGAAGACATGGGTGTTTGTAAATGTATAGTGCCTTTGCGGCAATAAGGGTACTCTAAATAGCCATCAAGCCGCAAGTTAATGGAAGGGGAAGAGAGGTGGGAGACTCCTGACCACCCCTAGGTTTTTCTCCCTCAAAATTGGGGGGGGGGGACTGAGCCAAAACATACTGGTCACCTGTATGTTGCTCAAAGTTATGGCTAACGACAGGCGTACACCTAGCCCTTTGCCACGATGAATTTTGTAGGCCTCGATCAGACATCGTCAGGCAGGTGGCATTACTAACAACAAATAGGTACATAGATATAGAAATACAGATATGTAAATTACTTGGATAAAAAAGCAAACTAGTAGAAATTCAAATTTTAAAAGAATAACTCAATTTTTTATTTAAAAAAAAAAAACGGTTTATTTTCTTTTAGTTGACAAGGGAGGGAAAGAAATTGGAAAGGGGGGGAATCACTTTTTATAATGGACTAAATTCATGTGACGTCATAATAACATGATAATTTTAAACCACGTGTTTTTAGCCAATCAAGTTCAAAAACAAATGTGACGTCATAGTCACGACAAATGCAATTATCTATTTTCAGCAAATCAGCTCATGTACTTCGTTGTTGCCAAATTACGCTTTTTACAGGAACTTTTTTTTTTAAAAATTAATATTTGTCACTTTATTAAAAAGTACATGTATAAAACAAGACTATTTTTCTTTAATTTTAAAATCTTTCTGCAGAAATTTCTTTTTATAACTCTTGAGCATCTTTGAAATTTTACTTAAGTTTTACAAATAGAATAAAAAGTACGAGCTAGTTTACTGTCCGTTTTGAATTTAATGTAGAACAAGTGTTTATATTATCATGTGACCGTCATGAATTTAGTCCATTGAACAGAATACCGTATTTAAAATGAGACACAAGGAAGGTACAAGCTCCAACGGAATTCGTAGGAGAATCCAGTTTCATCTCGCAACACGCGCTTTTTTAAACGACGCAACGATAAAAATTTACTTTTCCCAAACTGCAAAAAAAAATTAAAATTTCGAGTTGAATCAAGAGGAAAAAAGCAAATAAAGGAAGTAATGTGTCATTCCATTTTCCCCATCTTTCATAAAATTAGCATCATTATAATGGCCATTTAATTTAAAGGTGGAAAACCAGAAAGAAAAAATTTTCCCTCGTCTCTACAAGATTTTTTAAACATAATTTATTCATTCAGTGCTTATGATTCTTTTGCCTAGTCTAAAATCGCTAACTTGTGATAAAATTTTCAAACTTATCACGTGTATAAGTGAGTGAGTGAATGAATATTAACGTCCCACTGTTCAGCTACACGAGGGCTTTTGAGGACGGTCCACGTAATTTTGAACCATGGTCAAGTGACGCGGACGACACCCGAGCTGGCACCCCCTCCTAACTACCACACCACACAAACGGGAGGACGTTTGAGCTCTCGACAGATTTTACGCGCATCGCTCCCCTACACGGCGGGTCTTCAGTGGTACTGGGATCGAACTCATGACATGCTAGCCACGATCCGATGCCTAGACCACTTGGCTACCGCGGCCACATCACCTGTATAAGGAATCGTATCTAAAATCGCGTATTCTAACTAGTCGCCAAGAGTCAAGCATTAATTGAAAGCAAACTGGCATTTCATACTATATAAATACAAAAACAATATGTTTTAACCGAGGTAGAATTAAATAAAATTAGCAGTTACAAAAATTGTTGAATTATTAACGCTTTTAAAATACTACAGTCGAATCGATTGTATTCTCATCAATCGGTTTTATAAAATATTTAATTTTTTTCTACAAAAATAAAAATTATTTATCACTATATATTTAAAGAAATATCCTAATTGGATTCCTGAAATGTTCGTTTACCAATAACCAATGTGAAAAGAATGAGGTCCGTATAATTACAAATTTACCATTTAATGGCTTAAGAACAAATAAAGAACAATCTTCATAATCAAATAAGTTGAAACGAACATTTTTCGTAGTAATAAAGGAAAATATAGGAAATTCCGGTTTTGAATGAACCACGCAGCATATTGACGACTAGCCACAAAGTAATATATTTCTTGAGATAGTATCCATGGCTGTTCAAAAAATCAATTTCTAAGACAAAATGTTAAGAGCTACATCAAAAACAACAGTAATTATGCTCTAAGTAATAAAAAATATCGTAACTGTCGGCAGAGGCTTGTCCTTTATAAATTACGCAAATAAATAGCATTTACGTTAATTTCTGTTTGGATTGGTTGTTTTATCAACGTCTCATCAACACGAAAACTATTGGAGAAGGATCTCATAATTTTGAACCAGGGTCAAGTGACGATATACGAGTTGGCATCCAACTCAACAAATTCTGCTCGGAATTTCTTTTATACGACTTTTTAAAAATCATGAACTACATGTCATTATTTCCAACAAATGATGAACCAATGTCCAGCTGGTTACTACTACGACCCTTAAATAATAATGCTGCATTGACAAGGCATTAACCATATATCCTGATAAATATACTACTCAATTTTAAATAAATATCGGCACATGATTTTACTACTTTCATATCGTAAAGCCATATGGTTTTCTTCGTTTAATGATACGAGAATGGAAACCTCATTCAAAACACTTTCTCTGGTTGAAAAATCTAATCATGGTCTGCTTCTACTAGCTTCTGAAGACCATTTTTTTCCACAGATATTCAATATTTGTTTCACTAATCCATTTCTTTCTTCACAAAATATGCTACATATTAAGTCTCCTACATGCGAAGCTGGTACCCGACTCTCCTAACTTCCAAACCCTGCCAACGCGAGGACATTGAGCCACGACAGATTTAAAGTGAAGTTCTTCTATTTTAGGACATAATATGATAAAAGGAACTAAGAGTTATGTCTACACACACTGGGATTAATTAGTGTTTTAAATTCAATTCTTTAAAATTAAGCAAAAACTCCCAGCCCCACATTATTTATTTTAAAAACAAACAATGTAACTCTTTCTCCAGCAATATTCTGCAGCATTTGAATAGTCCAGTACAGATATTTTTAACTATCGACTACAGCACCCACGGGTAAAAATACACAAATAAATAAGGGGGGAGAGAGAGAGAGATTCATTTGAATTCAATAAATAATGGCATCTACTGGGAGAGTCAATTTTTTTCCAGTTATGGCTCCATTTAAAAGCTATATCACAGAAACAAAATACCCGTGTAACTGAAGAATTAATATGCATTTGAATTTAAAATAAGATATAAATATACATTTCTGTAAAAATTATATTATTGCCAACTGGACATCCAAAAAAGGACGGTTGTCTGATATAACATTGAAGGTTGGTGCGCTTATTCCAGGAAGACATACCAGAAACGTAGAAAATTCGTCTGGAATTTGAACACAGTCCCCCCTATGGATGTTTCTCCGAATTCTCCACTCCAAATATCTCATGGGCGGAGAATAGGGGAGCGTTCTGGAAAGGGAGGGGCTTAGGAGGGGGCGAAGTGGAAGTCTGGAGAAGGTCGAATTCTGCGTCTCCCGGCACGTACGAGCCAATTTGCCAATAATCCAGGAAAGGGAACCCATTCGAGTAAGAAGAGCTATACGTTGCTAGAGGGCACTTAAAACTGACTCCTGGAGTAGAAGATTCAATTTCATTCGCTTAATTAAGTCCCGGAGAGAAACGCTGTAAGTGGAATTTGTTGTGGATGTTATTGAAAGCACTAGTAATTATGATAAATACGCACGTATTAAACTGATTGGACGGGCTTTCAAAAATATGAATGCCATTTGGATTTCTTTTTCTATGTTTTTCGAGGAGATAACAACATTGAAAGGATAGTAATTTAAGGTATATAAAAAGAGCTTGTTAAATTCAATGAAAAGAATGCTCAATTGAGAGCGTCAAAATGAATCGATCCATCTTATATTTATATTCATAAAAATATTTTAATTGAATCGAAGCATTATAAAATAACAAGATTAAGTTTTATTTTGAAATAAAAGTTACAATTTGTCTGAACCTATATATTTCATTTCAAAAAAATTCGAACCCGCGTCATACTATACAAAATTAATATTTAATAAACATTAATTTGAAAACAAACATCCAATAATTGATTACATTTGCGCAATTATGAAAAAAAAATCATACTTAGGAAAACGTAAAGTAATTTTTAAAGGCATACATAAACTGAAATCATCGTATCTTTTGCAACTAAAATTAAGAATTTCAAGAGAAACGTTGAAAATCTACTTCATAAAATTTTTTTAAAGGGGGAGGGAGGGCTATAGCAACTTGTTATTCACATTTCACAGTATAAAACATTTTTCTCTTTCAAATTTTTGCATAAAATCAAAGAAAATACATCCTTTGAATTTAAAATAATTGAAAGGTTAGGGGAAAAAATATCCGTTTTTGGCATTTGCCATTGAACGCACGCTTTTACCTATCTGTTCATCAAAAAATTCGAATATAACCTTATTTTATTTAACCAAGAACAAATAATTTGTTCTACATACAAACTACTGAAAACCTCTAAGGAGCTTTTACTTTACATTAAAATGTTTCTCTCGAATTCAGTAAAAGCAAAATGATACTGCAATGTCCAAGATACGATACAAAAAAAATGCGAAGCAAATTTGCATTTGATGCGTCTGAAAAAATATAAAAAGCCTAAACCACTTTTTATAATCTTTACTTAAAATTTGTTAAAATTATTCAAATATATCTAAAAATGAATTTTCATGTTTAATTAACTCCAGAAAACTCCAACAGAATAGGACTTTTTTAACAACAACAACAAAAAAAGGCTAAAATACCATAGAATAATTCTTACTAAATAGAATTGTTTTAAAATAAAAAAAAATGGCGACATAATAGAAGAATTTGCAACCAGTCACAAAATTTATCGAATTGATTCCACATAAGTGTTTTTAGAGCCTCAAAATACTGCAAATCGCTTACAAAAAAAATCTTGAAGAGATCAAAGAGAAATATCTGGGGAAAAAATTGATTCGATGAAAGATTCACAATTATTCAAGATTATACCAGTTCCGGTACACGAAAAACGACAAATTGTTCTGATAGTGTTCAGGCGGGGAGGAGGGGAAATAAAATTCAATAAGGTTTTTTTGTTTTTTGTGGCAATGATTTACCCAAAATATCAACGCTACTATTTTCGCGAGAGTACACAACAAGAAAAAATAAATTCCACGGAAATTTCGGTTTATCGAAAGGCAGAAAAACTGAACGCCGCCATTTCAAGACTCGATCACAAAGAAGTGCTTTATGAGGGAAACCCGGCTATCTCGACCCGAGTGTAAATAATATTCAACTAAGATCGGAGAAAGAAAATATCCGACCCATGTTTCCAGAAGCTCGGCTGCGAAGGAGGGGAAAAAAATGCCTACCAAAAAAACTTAATATCGTGGATAAATTACATTAATCTAGATAGAGATTTGGCAGTTGGATGAAATTAGAAAACTACCGAAGACTAGTATTTACGATAAAACAGCAATAAACTTCGAAGAAATTCAAAATTACATTTTTTTTTTTAAACAAAAAGTAATTTTCAGCTTTTCCGGTAAATATATTTCCAAACAAATATCAAACCCACTACTACTACTTCACAATGAAGGGCATTATGAAAAAAAAATCCTCATATCTCCCGCGTCTCAAGAATAAATAATATTCAGTTGGAAGAGAGGAGGAAAAAAGAACAAAAATATTTTTTAAAAAGAACCAAAGAGAGAATCGTTCGATCGCGAAGAGGCAAGGAGTAGCTAGCGTGTGAGCGTTACTTAAAAGTCGTGGGTCACAATAATGAGAGTCTCTAGGGTAGGCGATGGAGGCCCACCCGAAATCAATTGCAGAACCCGAACCCCGTTATTAAGGGATAATTTACACGGCTGCATTCCACGCGGCAGAGTTGCACCGCCTCGGGAAACGACACCTTTTCATTTTTTTTCTTTCTTTTTGTTCCTTTTTTTCTTACCGCGCTCTTCTTTCTTTCCATTCCCGTCTTTTTTTTTTATCTATACGTTCTCTCACTCCGGCCATTTTCCCCCCTACTTTCTTTCCCGTCATATTCCAAGAGCTTTTGTTCCGAACGATATTTAGGATCTCCTCCCGCCACAAAAAGTTCCTACAATACAAACGTTTCATTATAGAATCTGGAATTTTTTTTCCCATTAAGGAAAACGTCCCAATGCTTTTACCTTTCCAAGACATATAATTGTGCTCTAAAAAAGTATCAAGTCGGGACGTTTTCTCGAAACGGCAGTTATTTAGAATTATTCTTAATTAAATAACTTTTTCATACTTTCATTATGATCACAGTGATACGATCGTTTTTCTGCCACACTCGTGTGCCTAATGAAAGACGAATATATTTTGAAACTACATTGTGTAGATAAATGTTAATGAAGGGCGAGGCCGTACTAATTCAAATTGTAACTATTAAAATAAATGCAATCCCGCTATGAAAACAAAGTTATATACATATCGAAACACTCTTCAGCAGTATAAATGTTTATCAAATATAATAATGCAAACAAAGCATCCCCTTTCAATTTAAATTTATACATATAAATAAGAACAGTAACAAGTTCCAGAAAACATAACATATGACATTTAATGGAAGATTAATATTCTGCATTCACCAAATGTTATTTTTATTGTTTAAATTGGGGTGAAAGAGCACAAGCTTAAAAATGTGCGTTTCAGCATGAAGTCAGGTTTTATTAACATGGAGTAAAATACGAAAAAATACTTCTAAAATCTATAGCCCTTAAATCAGATATTCAATAGATTTGTTTCTATGACTCCATAGAAAGCAGTTTTGTAATAAGTTGGCGATAAAAAGTTAATTTTTAAATAGATATCTCCATGTTCAAAAATTCTCATGTTCCAATGATGTTTAATTGTGCAATAACAGAAAGTGCACATTACTTAGGAAATTTTAAAATGTGTTAACATGTTCATACACGAATGTAGGAGACAGAAAGATTAAAATAATTCAGGTTTAAAAGACAAGCAAGAAAATTTTTACATCTGTTTGAAAACAAAACAATGTGTGTGAACTGGATAATATTTAACTCATTCCAAACAAATGTTGAAAGTTTACATACGTATATAAATGCGGTAAGCTGAAAGTTAAATCCTCAGAGAGAATGGAACAAAAAATATTTTATAATCTATAAATATAATTTTATTATATATTTATATAATTTTATTTTATGATGTTTACCACTTCCAATTATTAAGCTATTTGTATTCAAAAGTTACATTTGTATACAATTAGTTTAAAATGAATATCAGTGAAAGGCGACTAATTACAAAATGTCAACATTACAGCTTTTAATGCTGCTGCCCGACAAAACTAAACGGAAAACTTAATTCTTAATCAGACACTTTCGACTGTTTCCCAAGAGAGAGAATTCATTAACCAAATAGCACTTGGGGGAGAGTTATGCCTTTTTTTTTTTACCACTGATCGCAATTTGCCACTTGCTAGATATTATCATATAACCACCAGGTGCTAAGCCATAATGCACAGGGATTAAAAACCAAAGCATTTCTTGTGGATGGGGCAAAACATCCTATACCTCGCAGGCACATCCCGCAAAAGGACAAAGAAAGGAGGCCGCTAATTAACAACAGGAAAAATGGCCGCCATCTCTGAATACGTTAAGACGAAAAAGGACATCGGTTTTAAAGGACTTCACATGTTCCGTCATCTCGCCTCGATCGAAGGAGTCACGCTTCGGTAATTTCGGCGGCACAGATCAAAGGGAGTCGGTAATCTCGCTTCCGACACTGGCCTCGGGCAGGCCACTGGATGGGCGACTTCAGGTAACGAACGCCTAATCGCCGTGTCTGGTGAACAACAGAACAAGAGGGGGAAAGGAAGAAAAAGAAGCATTGAGTTTTTTCAATGCTGCATTGCGAGGAAAAAAGCACAGTTGACAATCGGAGATGTGCCCACCTATGAATTCCAATTAATTTCTCTGCGGTGTGCTTGGGAAATAAATATTGAAGAAAAAAAGCATGGAATTAAATTGAAGAAGTTATCGCGGACAAAAACTAGAACTATATCATAACGTATTAATTCATTTATTTACAAAAGTAAAACGTAAACAATTGACAATAGAAAAAAATGTAGCAAATAAATGTTAGGTTCGTAATAAACTTATGCAGATTTTGACTTATTTTTTCTTTTCATATTTTATTTGATTTCTGTCCGAATTACAAAACAAAAGTTTAAATTAATTTCGGAACCTAAGATAATGATGTACGGGGATAAATTTGGTAAACTCGAAAGATTTCTTGATTTCGGTAAAAAAAATAAAAAAAAAATTATAAATATCTATTATAAAAGAATCCTTCAAGATCAAATTTTACAAAGAGAAATAAAATCCATATAGAAATATTTTGTGGCGAAAACTATACTACTTGAGAAAAAGTATCGAATTTTAGAGCCGTTTACGAGACATCACAAATATGAATATTAATTATTACACCAGTTTTTTTTTTTTAAATGCTTGTGAATTAAACACATTTAACGAAAAAAGAAATCGTTATCAACAAGATACACACCCTTTCATCCTCCTATGAGTTTAATTAAGGGGGGGGGAGATACAATAATGACAGCATTTGTTTTAAAAATGACCCAAGATTCCCCGCCTAGTTTCCAATAAATATCCAGAAATTTAATTCCTAGAGCAAATTTTAAAAAATCTGATTATTCATGCAACCCTTTTAATACTTGTCCATATTTATACACTGGGAATGAGACTATTTTTTTCTTGTAAATCTTTTAGGTGTGTGTGTGTTAATTACAATATATAGATCGTTTGCTATAATGTTTAACACATAAGTGCATCTGTAACTGACAATTTGATAAATATATTTCATATAGTTCGAATTATACACTTCAAATTTCCAATATGACTGTGTGGCCTGTATCTTGTTGCAATAATGTTTGTATGTGATAAAGGATATACAATTGTTGACTTTGATTCAAGTTCATAAAACACTGAGGGGGGGGGGGGAATACTAACGGCGGAACTTGAAAAACCACAGGTAGAGAAGGGGGTGGGAATAAATTAACCTGAAGAACATTTATCAGTCCATTTTTACGTTAAAGCCACATATCTCACGCAGAGTTCGATTCAAGGAAGTTGCTTGATGGGAGGTCCACTGATTTTAAATCTGTTTTGATTAAGGTCTTTTCTTCCCCGTGTATTAATAGAAAAAGGCATTGTTTATTTTTTGGTGCATTTCTAAAAATAATACGATATCGAAGTTTTGTTGGAATTTCACATCGTAGTTAATTGATGAGATAATATATCATTATTTATAATCAATCAAACTTTTTTTACTCCATTTAAAAGCTGTAGATCTATTTTTAACTTATGAAATCAATGAGAGGAAAGACAGTTTCGTTCTAGTATTATTTATGTCTACTACACACGCACACAAAGAATTTCATCCTTTTACATTGATTAATTTTTCCTCAAAATCTATCAGGGAGTTTTTTCAAAGGGTAAAAGAAATCAGAAAAGAAATCTAAAAACACTTAGCTGGTCTTCCTGTTCCTCTTAGTGATAAATAAAGAGATCTTTTATAATCACTTAAAAAACAATCACCAAAGTGAACTTAAAAGACTTGTGTTTCATTTCAATAATCAGTGCAATACTCAGAAGGAAAAGAAGAGTTAAAAAATGAAAATTATTAATTAAATTCGAATAACTGGATACGTTTTTTGAACTTTTCAATTTAATATAGTTAAACATTTTGAATAAATAAATAAAAATGGACTATTATGCCCAAAAATAGTAAAAAATATATATATTAACTCACTTTTTTGAACACTTTTGACTAAATGAAAAGTTTAAAATGCTACATACTGGAATATTTATACTTATACAGATTTTACTTGTAAATTCATTTGATAAATTGTCCAATTCCATTTTAACCAAATAGTGTTGAGCAACTATTTTTTTTTTAAAAAAAAGCCTAGGTCAAGAACATTTCTACCTATATATAACATTTAACTTTAAATGCAAATTTAAAACAAACTTTCCATTATAAAACAGTTTTTAACACTAACATATGCTTTTGTCCATTAAGTTTCTATCATTTTTGCTTGAAGTCTTAAGAGAATAAAATATTTAACTGAGCATCAAGAATGATGAAAAATTTGAATTTATGTTCAATTTTGTTTTCTGTTATTACTTATATTCAAAATTGATATACTACTAATCGCAAAATAATTCTTCAATCCATTACAGAAATTTTCTAATTAGAGAAGTTGCAATAGTGTATGACAAGACATTAATAAGTATTTTAAAAAATGACATAGTAAAAGCAAAAATAACTTTTAGCAAAATAATTTAGGAAATATCAGAACAGCATGTGACATGGATTGTAAAAAAAAAATTATGTAATGACAAAAATACAGATTTGTTATTTCAAATATTTTAATCGAAGAGAAGGTCATGAGTATTAAAGCAGCAGTTACCCACTGGTGGTCGTAACTTTTTTTAATGGTCCACAGAAAAATTGGGACATTACACTAAATATGTGTGTAATACATAAATAAAATTTTTAATTTTTCATGTTTTTTAAATAATTACTCACCTTTAATATTACCTTATAAGCACACATTTCACAATAATAAAAGTATTCCGATTCTTATTAAAAAGTGTATTTACCTTTTCCTAAATTTCTATTAGTGGTCCACCAAATATGAAGTTATACATTTAGTGGTCTATGAAGACCTAAAGGTTGGCGACCATTACATTAAAGGATATGATGATTGATTGATAGTAACGCTCAAGATAAAAGAAATTCAAGAATTTTAAAAAAACTTCAATCATATTTAGTATCACACCATTATTAAGCAATGTAATGTCAATAACAATTGGCAATCCAATATACACAGAAGACAACAAAAAAACAGACAAGGATTTTCGTAAAACAATATGTAATGTCTTCCAATTATTGGTTACTTTAATTCATTTAATATTGCCAGCAGTGAAACCAGCAAATAAAATTAGATCTCATAATTATAAACTGCAATTAGACAAGAATGATAGCTAAAAGAAACATCTCTTTTCCTAACAATAATATACCATGAGATGACTTTGAGATATCATTCCAATTTTATATGCAATAATTTGTAATAACATTATTTCTTCATACCAGTTCTAAACTTATTATTCTTCCAACAAAACAAATATCTTGACACTTACACCAATCAAACTACGGTGACCCCAACCAGTAGTGCACACAAAAAATTTTCAGGGAGGAAGGGGGAAGGTCCCCCAACTCGTCATACCTCACGACAACGCCAATTGATTCTTCTGATTTTGTCAACAAAAAAAAAGTAAAAAAGAAATTGTTAATTACAAGTACTTAACTAAATTTGGCATCATATATGTATATAGGATTATCATCAATTGAAAAAAACTCAAGGGCTTGGGGAGACGGACCTTTAGGACACCCCCTTTTTGTGTGCCATTGACCCCAACTAAATTTGAAAATCCTATAAATGTCTACAAAAATGCTTAAAAAAAAGAAAGCTTCCCCTTAGATTATAAGCCTGAAAATTTTATAGTACTTCCCGTGACAAACAAAACAAATGCAAAGATTCATTCATTTTAAAACATTAACTAAACAATATTCTGGAAAAGTGCTTTAATTCAACTGAGAAAACAAGACGACAAATTTTCATATGGGAAGCAAAAAATGAAATAGAAGTAATATTTTTTACGTAAAAAATATACATTTATTCAGTACTTAAAAAAGTGCATATAATAATTGAACTAATGACTGCAATGATCATGCAACTCCCATTATTATATATTACTGTCATTACTAAAAGCCTAACTTTCAATTATTAGGTAAAAATGAAGATTCATTAAAATTTTGTAGCTTAACCTTAATTGTTTTTCATACAATTTTAAATGCAACAAACTCTGAACAACTTCAGAGAAAAATTGTTCAGCAAATAAATTGTGCTTTTTATTCTCAAAGCAAAGTCTCCACAGTCCAATTAGAAAATTGCTTTGAGTCCCAAACGTTGTGAACTTCAGGCTCGATTATCCCTTAAGCTTAATCTGCAATGATGGGAATTTTTGTATATTAAATTTAACTGAATTTAAAACTTAAGTTTTAAAAAAAAAAGAGACAAAATTTTTGCAGTTAAAAGTTGCCTTAATTTAACTTTGATATAAAAAAAATTTAGGAATTGTGTGTGTATGTACAACAACTTTTAAAATAGAATTCTTACCAACAAATCATTCTTTGTTATGTCTAGCAGCTCCTTTAATTAAACAAAGTTAATTGACAAATCAAAGATGGACAAAAAACATACGACCTTTCACTTCCAACTGTCATTGATAGAAATACTTCATCAATTGAATATTTTCTCATATTCTGAAATTTTTGATTTATTTAAAAAGTTCTACAGAGCAGCATCCAAATCAGAGTGAAAATGATACTATAAGCAAAATAATACATAAAAAGTACTCAAGCAAAAAATGTACAATAAGAAAAAGAATATTAGCAACTGGCAGAAAATTAAAAATAAATGTTGCCCTACCTAGCACAAGACTTAAGATTCAAATTTGTCTCCCTTGAAAAATGTATTTACATTCATCTTTATATGCCATTGATTAATCTCAATGAAGTAATCCATATACAAGTAGAGCTAATTATAATCGTCAAACAGAATAATTAACACACATGAGATAATATAAGCAGTATTGCCAATAAACTTTATACTTTGAATTTTTTTCAGATGATGAGAATAACACTCACAAGCTGTTAAAAAAATCAAATTGTTATACTTCCATATCATACTTTTTTACACCTAATTTGATTTAATATACATCCTCACTAATATTATAGACTTGAAAGTTTGGATGTATGGATGTTTGTTACTCTTTCACGCAAAAACAACTGAATGGATTTTTATGAAACTTTACAATAATATAGCTTATACATTAGAATAACACATAGGCTATAATTTATAGATATTGTGTGAAGTGTCCAAAATATAACGATAAATGTCAAGTAAATAGGAAAAAATTCTGCCATCTGCAAGCTATTCTGGCGTGCGCTGTAAAAACCATTATACGTATATAATCACATATACAAAAAAGCTCGCGACAGCATATATGTGTAAGCCATTATCGCCAAAATTCTGAACCATAAATACAACAAAAATTGATAATTTATTTCAATGCAGTTTTTTTTATGATTTTATTATCAACTGATCACTATGAAAATTGGCAAATATATGTTTTCTTTTTTGGAAAAGGTTTTTGTGCAATCCTTTTCTTTGTAGTTCCCCACCAGGTGGCACTAGAGCATATCAACTTTTGCACCATCCATTGCCAAGTTGCCAACATGGTCACCAAAAATGAGGCTAACTTGGCTCTATTGCCAACACTTCATTGTTTCCATTGAATCAACATTATAATGTAAGGAACAGCGTTGTTTGCGAATGTTACACTTTTAACATAAAATAGATACAGCAGAAAGTAATATTAATATATTACACATACAGATATAAATTATTTACACTATTTTAAACGTTCATTACACAAAATTTGTAACAATGTGCTCCTTTTGCTGAGCAGAGATCAGCTTAGAACGGTGTTTTCAAAAATCAACCCACAAGATAGTTAAGGGGCGTTATAAATAAAAGAAATCCTTTTTATCAGCCATTAGATCTACAGACTTAAAATTTAACAAATATATTTTTTTGTTCAGCTAAGATATGCTAAAAGCTTTTGTTTTGTTATATTTGCAATTCACGTAAAATTAACTCATTAAAAACTTCTTTATCCTTCAATCTGTATTGTTTAATTTTTCAATTCGCCCATGCAAAGAACTGGCATATCAGCTAGTCTCTCAAAATTCAGAATGCAAGCTTTTAATTAAATCTGGATTTACATCAACAAAACACAAAGTATGCATATTTGATCACCTAACTACCTAGACCTAAATACATTTTACAAGTAAATCTAAAGAATTATAGTTTTAAAATCAGAAGATGGAGTACTATCTTTAGTTTCATCCTTGTCAATTGACCATAATTAACCCGCAATCACTTGTGCAGGGTGTTCTCTACACCCCAGCTATAATATAAAGTTAAAGTATTTTGAAATGAAAATTATGTAGGTTTAGTTTAAATTAATGTTAGTCTCATTTTTATGCAATAAATTTAATAATTTTATTTGTATAATACAAAAAACAACTTGTACTTTATAAAAATGTATCATAATTGACTACATTTTATTTTTCATATTTAAATACACATGTTAAAAGTTTGGGGTGTTCTCTACACCCCACGAGTAACGATGGTAGCAAAAACAGGTGTGAGTGACCGCGGGTTAAAAATTATAAGGTACATTGCAATAGCCATTAAAAGAATCTTTCATTATATTTTTATTGCATGGTTTAAAAAAAAATGATATTCAAAAGCCTACATGTTTTAAGATAGACAGAAAAATACAAAAGAGTAGCTTATTCAATTCCTACTATTAGTTCAATCTCTCTCTAATTATCTAGTTCAAATTTTCAATCGTTAATAAAATACATTTTAAAGAACTCAATTGAGCTGAAATGTCATATATACGATTATTTTAAATAATACAGTAATTTAACTATAACTAATAAAAATTGATTAAAACTAATTATTCGAAGTATTACAAATACAGCCTCGTTGGCATCATTTTTGGTGACTTAGTGACCATTTTGGTAACTTATGTCAAAACTAGAAAAGGTTTTTTCCCCCTCACATTTTAAAGCCCTCATTTGAGCTGAAATTTTCAATACAGTATTGTTTTGGGTAACAATATGATAATTTAAGTATAATTAATTGACTGAAATTAATTATTTAAAGAATTACAGGTACAGCCACGTTGGCTTCTTTTTTAGCGACTTGGTCAAAACTGTAAAAGATTTTTTTTTCTCACCTTTTAAAGCATTCAGTTGAACTGAAATTTTACATAAACGATTGTTTTGAATACAATACTTTAATGATAATTAATAAAAATTAATTGCCACTTAATATTGTGATTCTGTCATATGTACATACATATTAATTGTAACTATTTAATAAAAAGTAAATAAAATAATTTTGTTGTTGTTGATCTAAGTAGGAATTGACTTAAAAAATTTTTTTACTTGTTTTTGTTTTGAAATGCACACTTATTTTTTTGCATTAATTAAAACAGCATCAAAAGATACATAACTTACTTTGCAAACAACAATTTTTTTTCTTTTAAACTTCATGTACATTTTGGTTTTATGCAATTATTCAGAATGCTTTTAACTATTGCAATAAAGTCGTACAAAGATTAATTTACATTTGCAATTTGAGATCTAATTATTGACTATTTTCATTAACAATATTTTACAACTACAGGAAATTTTGATGATGGACTTTAATTAATCATGGTTCAGATCAATAAAAAGGACTATTTATAGGCTGGTATTTCACACACTTAGCATCCACAACACATCATATAAAAATTTTAAGCCACAGTTTCACATTCTGTGTTTAACTGCTATTATAATTCTACAAAAAGAGAACATGAAAAAATCAGTATTTGAAATTCACTGATCAAAAGCCTATGATCTAGCTATCACTTGATCTGAAATTTTACATGAATTCTGTGAAACTTTATTCACTGAATTTAAGAAAATTTTCAGTTTTTTGCTCCAACCGGTTTTAACTAACAGCGAGAAATTTGGAAATACTGGAGAGTATCCTAATTTAGTTTCAGAATATAAGGAAGGTAAAATATGACAGACAAGACAGATTATTGCACTAAGATAGATGGAAATTCCCAGAATTTTCTATAAAAGATTTAATGAGTCTTTTTATTCATAAATAGACTGAGTACTTAATCAGGAAGTCAAAAAATATTTTTTCCCTATTTAAAAAAAAATTACTTTTTCTGCTGCATTTGAAAACAAAATAAATCATAATTTCTTTTTTACACATAAAAATAAAACAAACAAAAAAAAGGTATTTGTGTTTGATACTGCAGACCAAGGGTTGCCAACCCAAATGATTTCGAGAGCCCCTTTAGAAAAACACTATAATCCCCCCGGGCCACATATAAAAATATATATCTTTATATTAGAATTGAACAACATTATGAACATTTATTGGAGTGAAATTTTAAAAAAGAATGATATATTATTGCTTTCCCTTGTTTCTCACGCATACAAACATAGGTATCATAGTAATGCAATGATCAAAAAATGTTTAACTTACATAATTAAGAGATTTTTGTTTCTCAAGTCCTTCACTTAGTTTCTGCAAGTTTTGATTTGTGCATTATAACTGATGTTACCTGTTATAGTCCATTAAATTTCAGCGCGATTTGTTTAAAAAATTTCATTTTCGAAAAAAGAAAAAATTTACAGCAACAGAAGCAATGTGATAAACAGTTATAATATTTTTGTTAAAGAAACACTGAAAACAAAAATATTGCACAAAATAGTTGTATTTTGTAAAGTTGTAATGAATCTCACAGGGCCGCAAAATTCAAGATTGGCCACATGCAGCCAGCCCCCAGGTTAGTCCCCCACTGTAGACTAATTTCACCAAAACATAAGACCACTTTTACTACTGTCATTGTTTCGGAACATACACAGGGAAGGTTTTACACTTTGGCTGCACATATCGGCATTTGGTGACATCTTTTGATTTGAAGAAATTAGCCAATGTGTTATAGAACGCAAATACCAAAAATTAAACATATTACAAGTAAAACAAAACATGCATAAACTTGTTAATTATCAGCGTTAAATGATCATCCAAGCCAGGGATGGTGACTCGACACAAGATTTTGGGCACTCTACTGATCACAATGGTTTGCATTTTAGTTCAAAATAACAAAGTTCACAATGAAGTGTTACGATCAAACGCGAGTGATTGATCGCAGTGCGGTGGAGAGCACACTCGTTTGTTATTGTTTTGCCTTAGTTATGTTGTGGACTGCAATTGCTAATGATCCGAAATTTGGCTATGCATAGCATAGTAAATTTTGTTGACACTACTGTATTCTAAAGTTATATTTACAATTTATAACCATTATTTACATTGTTAATTTAGCAACAAACAAAAATGAATAAGTGCAAGATAGTTAGTGTAACAAAGAATTTCAACTTGATGGACCAAGAAATATGGCATGATTAGTAAAGGCAACAAAGCGATATGTATTTTATGTTCTGAAACAGATGCATGTAGAAAATCGTCTGTAAAAAGGATTCCAGACACATTTAACTGTTTGAAGGAGCTGGTTCTTGCTACTTTAACCACATTTTCATTTATCTATGCCTGTGAGTCATTATTCTTAGAGATGAGTAACATTAAAGACTAGCTTAGAAACCATTTGGTGGATGATTTTAATTCAACATGCATTCTGCTAAAAGTAACATCTTACAATCCTAATATGGTAGTTATCATCTAATCTGCAACAACAGAAGTCACACTAATGTTACTTTATATAATTTGTGAATTACACATATAACTTAAACCTTTACTACTATATAGTGTAAAATGTATTTTTCGTAGTAAATAAAGAGTTTTGAGTTGTTAGTATTTTAGTTTTATTATGTTCCCAATAATCAAAAGTAAAAATTATTTGACAGCCTAGCCTGTCTATACCTCATTTAAAAATTTTTTAGAAAAAATGGCACGTTTATAAAGGTTTGCCATCCCTGACCTAAAAATTCTTTTCTTTCCTTAGAGCACTTGAAACCACTACAGAACCTACTTTGGACATCCATAAACTATATTTTACAGTATATGCTGCATAACTTTTTGTACGCAATATGAATAGTTTCATGAATTTTCATTGCTATAATGCTAAGTTAGCAAGGTTTCACATTAATTTTCCCAGTTCACAATAGTTACAAGAAAATCGAGCAAAAAAATCCATATGCTTCATCAATATAATCCACAAATCCATTATTTTAAACTTCTAATAATGAAAAAACAATAACTTCTTAATACAAATCACGTTAAAAGAGACTTCATCTGCTTATTATTTTATGTGTATTTTCTCAAAATTTTTCAAGTACCTTTTGTATATATTTACACAAAAATTAAAATAAATGAGGCAAAAATTGATATAATCAAAATGGAAACATTAATTATATAATAAAAAATAGGTTACATATTCTCGGGTACTTTCCCATTTCGGGAAAACTATTGGCATTGGTTGAATTCTCCAAGTTACAAGATTCACTTCCCAGTGTCACCGTTTTTCATGTTGGCACATATATGCGGTGTATTGGGGGGAGGGAAGAAAAAGAACAAATAAGCAAATTTTTCTCTGAAATAAGTAAATCCTTCGTAAACACTGTCAAGGTCATTTTATTGCATTTCACATCTTTCAGAATATTTTACTGATAGCAGTGCAAAGAAAGGAATTGTATTTTGGAAAGACGTTCATATACATCCGAGTCACTCAATGCACCAGTTGAGTGAGAGTGATATATATGCTGATGGCAGTTAAGGGGTTAAACACCAAACACGCCATTTTTCTGCACATACAGCATAAGAACTCAAACTCATGAATTGTGTGGTAGGTTTACTACTATTAATAAATTACTACTGACATTTGGTAATTTTTTTGCGGCATTTTTACAACACCCCCCCCCTTTCCCGAAACGGAAAAGTACTAGTAACACATTATGTTTATTTACAAGAAATAGCGACGCTTATGTATTATTACAACCACATTGGCTACATTATATGAAATGAAGCATGATAGCCGATTCAGCGCGTACAACCCATATGCGAAATCAGGAATGCCCACTCGGCGAGTTATCTTTAACGTTGGCATTGTTGCAATAGTATGCAAGTAACAGCTACACAATATAAAAAGGAAATAGTACAATATTTCTTTTTTCTTGAACATAAGTTCTAAAAGTGCCGAAAGTGATTTCTATGCATTTAAAAACAATGCTCAAAATAAATTTAAAAACAATGCTGCTGCAGTTGAGTTTGTTATTGAGATGTTGAGAGTCTTATCAATAACAAACTCAACTGCAGCAGAATTCAATCTTAAATGAGAGATAATATCTAGTTTTTAAAATTTAGTCCTTAAGACCTTGTGGCATGCAGACCTTGCATTAAACAGTTTACATGCTTTGCTGAAACATACTAAGAAATAGTATTTCAATCAATAAAAAAGCAATAATGAAAAATATCAATAAAATTGCCTTAAATCATAATCATCTTTAAACTGATAAAAATACAACTTTTGATACATCACAAAACAATACGACAGTTACTTACGAAAGATGTGTCAGCCAGTAAAGTTAACAAATTGGCATCTTTAACAAGTATAATTGATCATAGCCATATTATTGCAAAATATCTTTTTTACTGGTCCATTTATAAGATTAAATGTAGGGTTGCTTTTCACTAATTCCAATTTTACTACACATTATTTTCAAAAATTACTACAGTATTTTTTTATTTTACTTTTTCAACAGATGAAATTAAAACCATAAACCAGATTTTCCTTATTTGTTAAGGAAGACTATTAAATTATAGTCATAATTTAAGTTCAATTTTACAGATAACAATAGTCAAGAGGAAACAATGTGTATTTATGTATTCCTGGAACATTTTAAAACTAAGTTTTGTATCTTTTTTAAGAAATGCATAAATACACTGTTCATAGTTTAACTGTTTGTAAGGTGAAATTGTCGAATCGGCCACTAGTCCGCCAAATTTTGAAAAATCGCCAACTTAGCACATTTTTACACCGCAATCCGACTTCTCCCTCACTAATACAAAATCACGAGGATTACCAGATTCGGCGAAAACACTTGGTGGGATAAGTGGCTGATTCAACAATTCAACCATCTGGGTGCGTATTACATAAAATCCCAGAAAAGATTCATTTGCAGGATATCTCAGCAGTCTTGAAATGTATAGTAGCATTAAAAATACATAACTAAGAATGAGAAAAAAATTAATAGTTTAACCTAATACCTATAAATGTTTTTCCCTTGAATGGATGTAAACAAATAGAACTTGCATATTATCAATGACAAGCATTAAGAAAATAACTCAGATATATATTTCAATACTTAGCTGTGTGTAATTTAATGCTATAAAGCAGTGGTCTTCAAACTGTGTTCCACAAGTCAAAATAAAAAAATTGAAAAGAAAATTATAGATTTTCAAGTAAAATAGATTCACATTCTCTATGGAGTTTGTATGACCACACAAATATCTAAAGCAGTGGGAAATACTACTTTAGATACTCGCTCTACTTAGATTCTACTTTAAATATTATTTTTAGCGAAATTCAAAAAGTGGAATGGGGTTGCTCGAAAACACCTTATAGTTATAAGGGTTTCATGAGTCGAAAAAGTTTGAAGACCTCTGCTTTAGAGAAAAATGTAAGAATTATTTTTCAAGGACTAAACTTGAATCTTTTTTCCTCAGTTATTGAAAAGTAAAGAAAAAAAGGGAGATGAAAATTTTAATGTAATTTCACTGCATAAATTTCAAAATAATAAATATTTTAAGATATAAATTCAAAAAATTAAGAGAATAATACTAACTATGCTTAAATAACTACATCTTTAAGCTAAAGCATAAGAAACAAATTTTGCTATGTTGTCAAAAAATTTAGAGACCTTTAAAGTTTAATTTATTTAAAACTGATCTAAAAAAGAGGTAACTAATTTTAAAAAATATTGAACATTAAGATTCCCATAAGAAATTATAAAATATTGACTTCCTAAAAACTACAATACACATCAAATTGAAGGAACTATAACAAAAACTCAAATTACAAATCTAAGAAATTAAATTTAATAAAACCTTGAATCTAATCAAGTTGTATATAAATCAACTATTCCGTTATCAACTGCATATCACCTTCAAACTAAATATAAATAAAATTTTCCTGTATAAAAAATACAAGTGTAATATAATTAGAATATATTAATCAATAATAAGCTATACATTTGATGCATCAAATTATTTTGTTATAAAAAAATGTTTCCAAATAAAAAATTAACTTAACAAATTTTTAAAAAAAATACTTTTCAATAAAAATGTTATTTTAGGAATATTAATTGTCAATAAAAAGTATTTGTTTCTTAAACTAAATGACTAAAAAAAATGAAATAAGCTTGAAAAAAGCAATAAAAAATTTATTGTAGTATATTCAAGTCGATTGTTATTTTTAAAATTTTGTTTCAAGTTATTGAGAAATTTTTGTTTTGATTTCTCAAATCAAAACAAAAGCTAATATAAATATATATTTAATAAACTATGTATATATATATTTTTTTAAAAAAAGCGAACGCTTATTTTCATTATGAATAACCACTTTACGAGTTTTTTTTATCTTTCCGTAACATTGCTTTTAAAATGCTAATTTCGGGAAACAAAACAAAAAATTTCGGTTTCAATTCTAATGGGGTTAGATCAAACCCCCCACTTTCTCATTTTAGGCCTAGCTGGCGGTCCTTTTTATGCTTTCCCAAAAGAACCGCTTTCCGAGAACATGTGATACATAACACTAGTTACCAAAATGCTACTCACCAAATTCAGCACCTATAGAACACCGAATCATATACTTCTCACAGTTCAACCAAGATCTGTCATATTCCATGTTGCGGATACATATGAGATACGGACAGAATACTAACTTCCGCTGACCACACATTAGCAAAACAAAATCATCTTACGTTTCTTTGCACATGCCCGACGCCGATGTCGTTTCTTCTTTAAGAGTGACGTCACAGAAGACTTTTTAGCCGCACCAATCAGAGTCAAGGACTAGTCTTTTTCGGTCACTTTGAAGTTGAAATTCAACAGCAAAATTTTTATGATCACTAGTACCAAAGCGCTCTATACTATTTTTTACACAAAGATAATATACTAAAATGAGACAAATTTCACAATTAAAATGAAATAAAAACCCCGATATATCTCACTATACTGAAATGAAAATAAAAGTACAAATTACATTTATGTATGCCAGTTTTTAAGTATATTTGAAGCAGTAAACGAAAGTCAACAACTTTCAGAAGGAAAGCAA
>BMAO01011809.1:0-25071 GCA_019973975.1 Trichonephila clavata
ATTAGTGAAAACATTAACTTTGATAGAAAATTGCAACTGTAGAATACTTTTGTGGTCTACTGTATATTCTTTAATATAAAATATACGTGTCACAGTGTTTGTCCGCAATGGACTCCGAAACTACTCAACCGATCATAATATAATTTTGCGTACTGTGTGTCATTTCGTTCAACTTAGAACATAGGATGGTTTTTATTTCAATTAATCACGCCATAATTTTTTTATTGCCGGAAATGTGAAGAATCCAAAAAATCGTTGCCAGATTCCCGTAAGGGAATAATCGCAAAATGTGGCATTGCTCATGCGTCTGTGGAAGCAGATATTACAACCAAAATGCACGAAAATTAGATGCCTGGCGTATTTCGGGTGTGGAATCCGATTTTAGAGTCAGTTTCCAAAAATAACCGTAACTTTGCCAGATAAAGCGGCCCGACCGTATCTTAGACACACCATAACAGGGGCTTGCATTAAAAGCCTTAAATCGTGAAAACTTGGACCCTGGCTCGTAAAAATGGATAATCCGAATCTGATATCCAGTCTGAGAAATAACTGTAACTTTGCCGGATAATTCAAGACGACCATTTTACTACACAAAAGTGCTTCTGTTGTAATTCGGATGGTGAACGAGAGTTTGAAATTGAATTTTAGAAATTCCTGTAACTTTGCCAGATAATGCCGGACGTCCCTAATGCCCCTTCCAGGGACTGAACTTGCCAGCTCAGGGAACAAAAGTAATTTCCAGTTGCATCTAGGGACGGGAAACGATAATTTGAAATTATATTTCAGAAACTCCACTAAACTTGCCGGATACTGTCTTAAAGGAGAAAAGGCAAATGATTCGAGTTCCGCGCGTCCGGATTTTCATTATCTCTAGCGACTGAACTTGCTCGCGCTGGAGCATCAAAAGTCAGCTCCGTGTGCATTTCGGAGTGTGAAAATAGAATCTGAAATTGAATTTTTGGAGTTTCGATAACTTTGCCGGATAATGCCAGTCGACCGTATTTTAGACACACCGTAGCAGGGACTTGCCTTAAAAGCCTTGGATCATGAAAACTTTGTCATTGTGTATTTCAAAACGGATAATCTGAATCTGATATTCAATCTGAGAAATAACAGTAACTTAGCCGGATAATTCAGGATGACCGTCTTTTACGCAAACCGGGGCAGGAGCTCACCTTAAAGTCTTGCGTGGGAAAAGTGTATTCTTGGTGTAATTTGAGATGGTTTAAGCGAGACTGAAATCGAAATATAGACATTCCTGTATTTTTGACAGATAATGCCAGGGTTCGGAATATTCTCAAACATCAGTACCAGCCTATCTTGCCGACGTAAAGTGAGTGAGTGAGTGAATATTTACGTCGCACTTTTCAGCTACACGAGGGCTTTTGGCGATTGACCGCGTAATTTTGAACCATGGTCAAGTGACGGACGACACCTGAGCTGGCACGCCCTCTCCTAACTACCACACCACACCAAAGGGAGGACGTTTGAGCTCTCGACAGATTTGACATGAATCGTTCCCCTACACGGCGGGTTTTCAGTGGTACTGGGCTCGAATTCATGACACGCTAGCCATGATCCGATGCCTTGACCACTTGGCTACCGCGGCCACTGCAGACATAGAGACGAAAAAGTGGATCTTAATTGTATTTCGAAACTGGCTATCCGAATATATATTCTCAATCCAATTCAATATAATCTCATATCTACGTCAAATAATGCCAGACGAAAGTATTTTGCACGAACTGTGGAAAAGGCTTGCTTTAAAATTCTTGAGAGAGAGAAATGCTTTCCTGGTGTTTTTCTGGATGGGAAACAATAATAATGTCAAATCGGATTTTAGAAACTCCCGTAACTGTGCCGGATAATGCCGACCGATCGTAATGTCCCCTTCAGAGACTGAACTTACAGGAGCAAGGGCGTCGAAAGTGGCATAAGTACTTCTCGGGGTGGGAACGAGAACCTGGATACGGATTTCAAAAGCTTCGGTAAATTTTCTGGATATTGCTGGAATGAGGTCAAATGGCTTTGTGTTCGAGTTCCACCTCCGGATTTTCATTCCCTGTAGCAACTAAACTTTCAGGCGCAGTCGAGCGAAAATATGATTGCAATAGGAATTGCATCTTCGTGCATTGTTGTCACTGTGTTAGATGGCGGAAAAACTGCACATTCCACATCAGCTGCCATTGAACATTCTTAAAATACAAGATGAAATGTGTACCATTGAAAAAAGGTGGATTGGCTACAGTATTGCAAATGAATTGTCATGATCAGGGATAAATATACCGTGAACCATAAACATTCACTTAAAGCATTACATAGAGCTTTGCAAGATTTAAATGGCAACGAGAGAATATTCGGTGTTGTTGCTGTATTAGTGTCTGATGATTTCGACAGGTATTAACAGCCATTACACGCTCTACTTTTGCTCACGAGATTAACGCCTGTTTAAAACAACCGTTTTGATGGCGAAACGTGGAAACACTTCGACTGACCATAAACACTCGAGTACATTTGCAAAATGATCAATCTGAGCAAATATTTCCTAACCAAATACTGAATTCGAAACGGTGAAGTAACTTCATCCCAATACATAATGCATGAAATACCCAGACGATTTCTGTAATGTTCTTTAGGCAAAAAGGAACTGATTGAGAGTGTCTTTCCGGATATACTGTATAATTATCTTGATAATTATTGCCTCTGTAATCCTGTTACTTAATCAGAAAAAATGTTGATATTGTGATGAAATAAACTTCAGACACAAGTTTGTTGCCAGTTGATCAACGTTTTTAAGCCAATCGACACTATTGTTGATAAAAACAAAACCGTAAATTTTTCAACCAAGTTTTTGAATTCTCTAGATATATCAGGAATGTCACCACATAATCTTCGGTTGGTTCCCTGGTTTTTATCTGCGTAACTTAAATTCACCTAGATAATGCAACGGTGCACGTTTGATCAAAAAATTATACCGGGAACTTCTTGAAGCAAACATTTTGACTGCAAAGTTTGAACGAAAATTCGGTTCTGCTACTACGGAATTTGTTGCCACGCGTATTCCACTGATACTGTCAGAATCTCTAATACCATTAAAAATTCTTCAATTCCGATTCGTTTGGCTTTCGCGATGACCATAAATGAATCTGAAACCCGAACAATATTCATTTGATACTTGGACTTAGAAAATCCATGTTTCTCGAATGGGCAACTAGATGTTACATGCTCACGTGTGCGGAAACCGTTGAATCTATTTGAGTTAGCAAAATACGGGTTACCGAAAAATATTGTGCACCGATTAGCGATTAGTTGTATAAAATTATTATTTGTTATACTTTAAAATGATAAAATAATTTTAAAAATTGCAAAGAAATCCTTCATATGTTGTTACTTAACGACTTCGTTAGTAATTCATGCATTATACTACACTCAAGTAGGAGATGAATGAAATGCAAAATTAAAATAATTTGTTGTTTTTATACTTTATTTCAACCCTCCAAAATTAAATGAAGATTAATTTGACTGCATTGAATAGCTTAGAATAATATTGAACTAAAGTATTCAAACAAAGCCACAGCAACGCGTGCCGGGTCCGCTAGTATATATATATATATATATATATTACATTTCATGGCAGTTTTAAGCATGCTTTTAATGCATGAATTAAAATAGTTTAGGATTTAAAAGAAATTAGGATTGTTTATTTAAACAAACCCTCGATTTTCATCAAATTAAAAAATTAATCGTCATTCAACTCTGAATAAGGGATACAACAAGTTTTTTCTTCTTTTTTTTTGTCATTTAGTGTATGGAATATATATCCTTAAGGTATCGCTGACTACGTTTGGAACAGTGATTTTGAAAGAGTGTATCAGACTCGTTCCTACTCTGTGCTAGTTTGATATTCTGGGTCTACGCGCTTTGTTGTTTATGTTCAACAAGATGGACGATAACATTACAATATGGTTACCTTAATATTTTTAACATCTGGCAATGTGGTTGCCATGGGTTAAACAATTTTTATTGGCTTTTTCTCGTGCTAACCCCTTTTATTTTCAGACGATTTTAATTCAATTTCTTTTGCAATTTAACCATTTTGATAGCATTTACTCTATCTAGCAAAATTTTATTTTATTATTTTTTAGACTACGGATATTTCTAGTATAATAGGTGAGTACTAGGATATTTTTTTAAAGAAGGAGTGTGTTGTTATGCTTTTAATTATTACTATAAATATATTGTGCATTTTCACTTTATTTTACTTAATTTTTTTTAGCGTTCCTTGTTCGATGAAATTCGTTGAAGGAACTTGCAGTTTTTGGAACATAGCACGTTCGCAGTACTCTTTATTTGATATTCATTATGAGTGTATAACTGAATAATTTTTTGATACATACGAAAGAAAATTGTTTTAAGGATATTATTGCTTGAAAAAATTATTTAAATGCAATGTTTTTCCTAAAAAGGAAGGAAGAATGACATTTTTTCAAAACGTTCTTCTTTTATTAGAAGGTGCTTCGATAGAATAATATTTTGCTTTCGTACAGCTATAACGTTTTTTAAGAACCTGAACTAGGATCTCTTTGAAAAATACACATTATTTTCAGAATTAACATTATTTTTAACTGAAATAATAACTGGGGTTTTCTGTCAAATTTCTCTACTGTGATGGGTTAAAATATAAATAAATCCACTTATAAGTTATATATTTCAAATTCATATTTCAGACTCTCTGTACATAAAAGTCTTTTAGCCATATATATATATATATATATATATAATATACAAATTTTTTTTTGTAATTATGGAGACATTTTTCATAAAAGGAGAATGTTTTGAAAATTCTTTCATTTTTTCTTCATTTTTTGATTAAAAAAATGAGTTTAAATAAATTTTTATTATAATAAATTCTAAAAACTACTTTACAACTGTATATCCTAATTAATGAAAGCAAAAAAAGATGTACACTTTATCAAAATCATGTTTCCGTACACCTTAAGTAAAAAAATAGTATATTATGAATCAGCATTAAAGGAAATTTTATGGAAATACTGCGTACGGGGGGGGGGCATTTTCATATAATATTATAACTACGATGCATATTAGAAAGCTTATAACTGATTGCTGCTTGAAAAATTTTAATTGCAAGAAGTAATATATTCATCATGTAAAAAACATGTTAATTGTGTGAAAAATATTTTAAAAAATCAAACAATAAAGTAAATCAAATTATAAATGATTAATGTCAAAATTTTTTTTTTGTAGAACCCGTCATAAACTTAAGACTTTTAACACTGGTATTACTTTTGATTACTTGACGAAAATAATTATTGAAAATACGAAACACTTTTTAAAAATACTGTGTTTTTGGATTTACTGTAAAATAATATATTATGGATTTATTTTCTGATCACTCATTACAGACAACTGTTTATTTAAAAGTACGTTGTCAACATTTCAGCACCAATAACACACAAATGTTATTCAAATATTAAAACCAAACGAAAGCATACTTTAGAATAAAAATAAATTTTAATCCACTTACTTGCATCTCCCAGAATCAATATCTTAAAAACAACTTTTGGATTGTTCGTCGTCATTCTTTGTCACATTATTATATCACCTTTATTGAAATTTATTTCTTAAGCAAAAGCGTATTCAATGGTTCAAAATTTTATACTATCTCTATAAGTTACCATAAAAATATAAGTTGTTTCTCAAAACGCGCAAAAATTCCAAACTTCAGTTGATCTATAATGTACAGATATTTTAATCGATATATTCCACTTTGCATAGAATCTAAGTAGATTACCTGTAGTAAACCAATGCTTCGAAAGCTGATCTCATCCTTCGATTACTTGTCTCTGATTAAGAACAAAGGTGTCATTTATTGATTATGAGTATCAGACACACAATGATATTAGATCTCTGATATCATACGCCCATCGCCAAAGATAGAGTTCGTAAGCGTCACTGTGAGAGAAGAGTTAATTTAAACTAACATTTTGCTTAGAGACGTGTCATATGTATATATTTTAAATTTTAAAATATTTTGTTTGTTTGATTTGCATTGCGTTATAGTTTTTGTTTAGAGGAAAAATAAGTACTGTTTATGCAATGCGAAAATGCAGTTCTAAAAAACATCACGCACTATTGACGTCGCATCGTATAAGGTTAGGGTTCAATTTCTATAGTGATTTTTGTTTTTCTATAAATTTTGAGTTTCAATTTGGTTTTTAACTTAAAAACAAGTAATGTAAAAAAAATTTAAGTCAATTCCTACTTAGGCCAATAAAGAGAGAAAAATATTATTTTAGTTACTTTTTATTACATAGTTACAATTAAGAAGTTCGGCGCATGAATTTTCGAAAATTTATCGATTTTCACTATTTTATATTTTTGAAGAGTTCAAATATTTCTCTTTAAAATGATGTATGATATGAGGAAATACGATAATTAGAGGTATTTTTATTTATTTTTTAAAATAAAGTTATACTCCTTGAGGTGCATCAAATGAGCTCTGCTAAGAGCACCTGTGTTTTTCCCTTGCGTAAGTTTCTGATGAGCGCAAATCCATATGATGTTCAAGTGGAAAAATACAGTGTATTGGAAATATCCAAAAGTGTATGGGTACACGTCTTTTGTTCAAATGAGTCAATTAATAACACCATATGGTCAGTGTTTCCAAAATCTGCATTTGTGGAATTATAAATGCTAAAATTGAGGTAAATATGGCTATTGCATAGTTCAATATGAGTCATGTAGCAAAATTAGTGATCTTAAAACACTGTAATATTGAACCAAGTTATAACTGTGTGCCATGCTTCAAACAGTTTGATGCACGTAGGATTCGTGTAGCCGAACGAAAGCATTTTAAGATCACAAAAAAAAAAGGCTAAATTGTTAAAAATAATGAAAAAAAGAAAATTAGAAGAGCCTTTTGTAGGAGCAGAGGGTAAAGAAAATGCTTCATATGCTTCTGGAAAGTACTAAAAAAAGTTAAATGCTCAAAAATTACAAATTTTTACTTTAATGTCTGTTTTCTCAAAATGTAATATTTTTTAATTTATATACATTTTTCTCAAAAACTACTTATTATATAACCCTCAAGTTTTCAGTGAACATACTTTTAACAAGTTTACACATTTTAATGGATGGAATTAGATATATCTTGCAAACCTTTTCAGATAAGCATTTTTAAACTAATTGGGGGGGGGGGGATTGACATTTTTTGAAAAATTCATAACTAATTAGGTTTTAAACAAAAAACAAAACCCTTCGTTGAAATTTTATTAATAGTATTAATAACCTACTGTACAAATTTTATCCATGAGAAGTAAGTAGTTTCTGAGAAAATGGTACATTAACTTACATAATTTAACATGAGCTCCCATGGACATGCGGACTCCTTTATATAATATGTATATACATATGACAAATCACAATTCAAGTGACAAAATAGAAAGCCATTTTCCTAGCAATTTTCCTTTCTATATAAGGTGGACTATATGCTTTTGTTTGTTGCTTTTATTCATTCATTAAATATAATTATTCTAATAAAATGTATAGTAAAAAAGAAATCACGTTCTCAAAAACTAGATCATCCCAGGTTGGATTCGAACCCATGACTCTGGCGATAGAAGTCTAAAGCGCTATCTATTGCGCTACAGGGACACAATGAACGATTTTCTTTCCTGTATATGTTGTTGGACTATTATTTTTCTTACTATTTATTAATTTTTTCATTTAATTCATAATTAATATTTGAGAAAACTCTATTAACACTAAGTGTTATTCACTACAAGTTTAAAAAAATGTATTTGAACTTGAATGGATGAATATAAAGTATTTATTAACGACTGAAATTTGAACAGATTATATGTATTATCAATATATAGGGAGAGAGTGAACTAAAATATTATATAGTAGGAATTGAAAAACACATCACGCACTGTTGATATCGCACCGTATAAGGTTAAGGTTCAATTTGTATAGAGATCTTCCTGGCATTTTTTCTTAAATTTGGAGTTTCAGTTTTGTTTTTAACACAAAAATAACAATGTCATTAATAATTAATGTTTTGTGAAAAAGTTAAATAGCGTTATATTTTTGTTAATTTAAATCCTTTTAATGCGTGTTCAGTATACTTCAAAATTAAATAAATTTATTTTTCTAAAATCAAAAATCATTGCTGTCTTTAAAAATGATTCAAAGATTTTTTTTATTGCGAGAAAATAGCTCTTACAAGGCTATATATTTTTGTTATAAATATTATAATTAGGTCTCTTAAATCTAATAAATAGTTGAAAAATTCGTTTCTTTCCTTTCCTTTTTTATAATTCCTATCAGAATTTTTTCGAAACGTTGTAATAAGATTCTGTTAATCTTCCTGCCCATTTTTTATCCATTTCGTATTATAAATTAATATCTTTTAATTATGGTACCTTACTATTATTCCTTCAGGCCCAAAAAATACTCTAAAGATGTAATCAACAGAAGCTTTTCTTCTTCCTTAAAAAACCTTGAAGACATTTATGTAAACATATTAATATTGTTCCAAGATGTAAATAGAATATAGCTTTCCTATTAGAATATAGCATTCTAAAAAAATAGTTATTAATCCTTGCGTAAGTTTTTGGCGAGTAATGTTCAAAATGATTTAAATTGAGACTTAATTAATTATTACAATTTTTCCATAAGGATTTTGTCATCTTTTTATTATTTGCTTCAATATATATGAACTCCGAAAGATGTATAAAAATATCAAGAAATAAAAATTACATACTTTATCAAACATTTAATCTTTTTGTTTTATATGTAACTTACGATTTTAATATCCTTTATACATTAAAAATATTGAAAATAAACTATTGTGAAACTAATTATTTAAGATATATGAGCATGTAGTTAGATACATATGCATGAAAATTTTTTTAATGTTACTTACATTTTTATTATAACAAATAATGCTATGAAGTAAGATTTTCACTTTGCAATTTGACATATTTACATTGATAAAGGAAAAGGAAATACTGATTTAGTTATCTTTTAGCCTTAATCATTTAAAGGGAGGTAATACATTCGAATATTCTAGTTTATTGATAAATATGTGTGTATATATGATAAATATCCTTTATCATTTTTCGAGACTTTGATAAATAAATTTCGTTTGGAATTTATTCATTTACATTTGTACTTAAACATATTACATCAATATTTCGTTATTTTTTAAATTACCGGATTTTCTATTTTTGGAAAAATTTTCAATTTTCCACTATGCTTTTAAATTACTTTCAATCCAGAGTGTAAATCTGAAGAAACAATTCAATTATGAGCGTGATGATAATATTAGTGTTTGATGTGAAAGTTTGGTTAAAAATTAAATCACTAAAAGCTATTCATAAATAAATATTAAGTAAGTAATCAAGCCAAAAAAAAAAATTATGTCTTGGTGTAAATTCATGATAAAAGTATCAAACACAAATATCTTGAATTTTGTAATTCCTTTTTTGAATGTTGCAAATTTAGTATTTTTCATCATTTGAAATTTTTTCGTATAATTTGTAAAGAAAAACTTCTTCAAAGATTTCATAAACTTTTATCATGAAAAAATTAAATATTTTATCGAAGGAAAAATTAGAAAATGAAATAAAATAATTGCAAATAGTTTGTTCAATTTAATTCAAAACCTATTTGAAATGTGAATAATTGTAGAAAACAATATACTTCTTATTCGCTCAAATATGTTGTGTGACGGCTTCTCCATTTTAGAGCCGTAACTATGCTAACTTTAAAGAATCTCGACTAAAGTGGTTTTTTTTTCTTTACAGAGATAATAGTCAAATTTCATGAAATGGATGTAGAATAGATTTTAATGGGAAATTTCAGTCTCTATAAAAGTGAGGAAAATAGACAATACATCTCCCAACCCAAAACAGGATATTTGTTTATTTATTTCACTCTTAGAGATGAAAAGGAAAACTAGACAAATGGAAATAAAGACTGTTTTTCACCTTTTCATTCATAACTATGTTAAAATATAATCACCGATATTAATTCGAAGTTTCGAGATAAGTCGCCAAATGTCAGAGTTAGTGAGATTATTCTTTTTAATTGCAACATTCAACTAATTGAGTGTTGTTCCCAATAATTTTTCAATCATATTAACTCTGAATCAACATTGAAATTTATACATTTACGTCTCATTCTAAGTACAAATAATTTCCTTAGTAAAATTTTTTATACGTAACATGTTTTTATAACCATTTTCATGCATTGTCAACCATTTCAGAGCTATAGATCAAATTTCAAGTCACTAGCTCAGCGGGAAGTTAGTTTAAAATGAATTACAAAATTCCATCCGGACAGACATACAAGAAAGTGAGTTAATAAAAACATGGTAACCTGGGGGCCCCTCTTTAACCCCAGAGCCACGAAATCGAATACCTAGACGCAATTCGACCCGTGCTATTGACAGATGGTCTTTGTTCGTGTAAGTTCCTGAGTTACTGTCGAAATCGAAGTCCGCCTCTTCAAGGGCCTGGGTTTCAAATTAAAACTCTTTTTTTTTCACATTTTCATGCATCGCCATTCTCTTCCGAGCTATGGTCTAAATTTCAAGTCTCTAGCTCACCAGGAAGATAGTTTAAAATCAATTACAAAATTCCCCCCAGACAAACATACAAGCCTCTTCAGAGGGCCGGGTTCAAGACGAGAACTCTTTTTAAATATTTCCATGCATTATCATCCACTTCTGAACTATGGTCCAAATTTCAAGCCTCTAGCTCATCCGGAAGTTAGTTGAAAAATAATTACAAAATTCCACCCGGACAGACAAAGAAAGCGAGTTAATAAAAACATGTTACAATCTGTAGCCCTCGATTTATCCTTTTTCTTTCTTTTCTGATTCCAACTGAAAATTTTAAGTAGTGAATGAACTCGAACCTATACAAAGAATTCAACCAAATTCTTATATTAATAGTGAAATCTGCTACGATATATTAAATTTATAATCTCCACCTCACACAATTTTTATATGACTACGTTCAAAGAAAGTATGTCAACTCGTGATCTCAAATATGTTGTAAAATTATAAGAGTAGAGACAATATATTCTATTATGCAGTTGCAGTATAAAAATTTATCCAATTTTGCAGTCATGATTCAGATAACCACTGTGCAATTAGTTGCAAAGTAATGTCGTGTATTTAAGCCTTAACTTTCTGGTTTGGAGAGATAGAGAGGTTAGAAGCTAAATGATAGCAGTGAGGATTAACGTAAGGGCTAGATGAAAGTGTTCAGTAGATTATCTGTTTAATATTTGATTGACAATTTGTCAGTTAGATAATTAAATTGGATTAGCGTTGGCTTGAAGCAGTTTAACTTAGAACGTATCTTCAATTATTGGAACGTATACGAATAAGACATTCTTAAAGTAAATTATTAAATTTATAACTAAATTTACTTATATCATCTTCCTCGCTCTTGCTCCCTTATTAATTAAAAGGTGCATTTCCTAATCTTGGGTTGTCCTAGTTTGTTAGGTTGTTGAGACTTGTAAATAAATTGTGTTTGTTTTGACTATGTGGCTAATCTTCCTTTTAAATCTCGTGCACTGATGGTTGGGGCAGACCAAGCATCACAGCAGTACAAACAATAGCTTGTAATACAGTTTACAGTTCCTAATTTTGCATTTTTGTGAAACCAAGAAAGCTCAGAATTTAGTTCATGTTGTTCAAATATATAATGAGATTTCAGTTAAAATATAACATCAGACAAAATAATTATACTATTTATAGTATTAAATATATATGGATTTACTTATATGTATTTAATGCTCTTTTATTCAAAAATTTGCATTTTTTAAAATATACAAATAATATGTTTAGGTTAAAATTCAGTAATATGTAGTATTTCAGTTAAAAATAAGGGATTATGTTTTTTTTTATAAAATAAGTAATAATATAAGTAGTTATGTAATTTGTCTTGAAGACAGCAAATGAATTGCTTACTGATTAATTTCCCTGTTCTTTTTTGCCAAATAATTATCGAATCTATAAAATTAAATAGATGAAGCATTAGAATTTCCCTTTTATGAACGAAGTATTAAGAAGCTGCATCAATTAATGTTTTCAAGTTAAGGTGCGATAAATACTAAAGATTCTCTCTTTGTCCATTTAATTTGTGGAAGAACGATTTTAACTTTGCTTGTTATTTCTTCCACAAGCTCCATGTACTCAACAAGTTAATGTGAAAAAAATTTACACTGAATAACATTAAAAAGTACTGAAATCCTTAAAAAATGAAATATGTAGAAATGAAGATGATTTTTTTTTCCAATTCCCGTATGATGACGCTTTGGTAGAACATATGCAAATGTTGTTTTGTTCTTCATACAACATGAGCTTTTGTTTCTGGTGATTCAAAATAGCTACAACAACTTTTCTTCGGAGTTTTCTGTTCTGAAGCAAGAAACACTTTTCGCACATCATAGGCCGAATCAATACTTCTATCACACAGCTTCGTGCTTTCATCTGGTTCCCGGGATTTTTGCCTGTCAGCTAACATCATAGCTGCAAGTTGATTAAATACCTGGAAAGAAATTGATTTTCATAATTTATTGATCTCCTCATTTCGATGTATATTGAAAAAAATACTGAGAAATGCATTGTTCGTTTTTATTAACTAGAAATTATACATTTTAATTTTTCTTTCACATTTGTCAATAATTTTCTATGCGGTCATTATTTGAAAAGTAATGCTTATAAATTGGACATTAACTATCTATATCTTCAACGATAAGATAAATAAGCTCTGGTGAGCGTTATTTTTCTTTTGTTCCAGTGTCAGATTTTCTTCTAAATGAATGTGTTTAATACGGTATGTATTATACAAGTATACATGCTATTTAAAAGTTTATTTGTAATGCACATGATTCTTTTCAAAGTGTAATATACTAAGTAACTATTTTTTTGTTACTTTTTTAAGTTCTCGATATTTTTCTACTTCTGGAGTAAATTTCATCACGCACGTACTTTTGGCAACGATGCATAAAATATGAACACATAAAAGCAGCTCATTTTTAATTGCTACTCATTTTTTTAATTACTACTAAAAACTGCAAGGAGTAAGACGGGAAAGAGTGCAGTGGGCAATATTTTGTTTGGGACAAATAGCAACACATAGCACTCCCGTATAACCAAACAGCACAAAATTTTCTTTTTCCATGATTTCAGTATGTCCATAATTTAAAGAAACTATTAGTTAAATATTCTTTTCCTAAATACTCTTGATTTGTGACGTATTTTTTTTCAGATAATTCATTAGAATTTTACCGAGTTGCATAATATTTAACTGAAACAACACTGGATTTTAATGTAGTTAAAATATTTTTATAATTATCTGTATATATATATATATGAAAGAAATTTAAATAGCATACCGAAAACAAGAAGAAATAAATGATAAAAACAAAGAACATAACAAAAATTAACGTGATAAAAATATAAAGAAAGAAATGAAGTTCGAATCACAATAAAGGAAATACAAAAAAGAACCCAGCCAATTAAAAAAGCAATTTCGGACTTAGGACGGAATAAGTGGGGTTAAATTAGTTTGAAGGCACCAGCCTTCCCTCTTTGCAACTCGGTAGGAAAAAGGCAAATAAAATAAAACTCACAGAAAATATGAGAATGAAATCGATTACTATTCTACAACCAGTTCTCCTAAAATCGTAAAGCAATAAACTAAAAAAAGAATGTTTTATGCTGATATTGGAATAAGGCTGCCAAATTATCTCAATGCATGTGTTCAAATTTTTCTTTTATTTAAATAAATAATTTATGTGCTACTATTTTCAAAAAACGCTTTGAAAGATGAGAAAATATACTTTTTAACACCTTTTTTCTTTGTAATTAATAATAATACTTATAAAAAGAATTTAAAGTTATTTAATTTTTCAATTTTAATTATCAACCTCTCTTCCTGTTATTACTTCGTTTGACACACATAAAAATATTATATGAATTTTTCGTTTTTCTTTTACATCATAATAATTTTGTTCATACCACTACAGTTCGCCATTAGGTATAATGGGAAGTTCTAATTTTAATAAATTATTGCTGTATAATTTTTTAATATCATTATTCTTGCGAAGGTAGAATTCATTATTCCTTTTATTTCTGAGTGAACATGGCATTCATGATTTGTTATTAATTTGAGAACTACACTAATTGGTATTACTATTAAACCTTTTTTGCTTAAAACGCAATAAAATATATTGTATCCTTATGTAGTACCATTCAATGAGTTTTTGGAAAGTAAGTTTTCCTTTTTCGCATAAGAATAAAAAGTAATGTGAAAGATTTAATATATTACTATTTCTGCACAAGATAAACAAGTGTGGAACGTAATTACCTCACTGACATTCACATTATCTCTGGCGCTAGTTTGAAATAAGTACAGCCTATTTTCTTCAGCTAAATCTTGAGCAAGTTCATCCAGTACTTCAGGTTGACTGCCATCATCGTTTTTATTACCGACTGCCCTTGGATGAACAGAGAGAAATTTCTGTTATTTTTATGAGCACATGTTTATATAATAGTAGGATTCAAAAGTTCCCGGACTGAGCCTACAACTTGGCAAGTTTTTGCATTAGATCGATTACAATAACATTTTTGTGTTATTGCATTCTTCCCCTCTTCTAAAAAAGATTTGTTTCAAGCCACGCAGTTGGTGGGTCACCATGGTAACGAATTTTGTAAGCGGATGTATTTAGATAGGCAAATAAAAGAAATTGCGCTCGTTGAGCGGATAATAGACATTAATTTTTGTGTTCGTTTGGGAAAAAGTGCTACGGAGACTGACGAAATTTTAAAGCAGGTGCAAGACTGTGATACATTATCGCGAACGCAATCTTTTGAGTGACATCGATGATTCAGAGAAGGCAGGGGAAGTGCAGAAGACGACAAACGCTGTTGACATCTGCAGATTTCCCACACATCGAAATGGTTTCTGAGTGGTACGTAAGAACAAGCTTCAAACAATAAAAGAATCTGGATATCCTCAGCCACATGTCAATGGATACTGACTAAGGATCTAAACATGTATAGGGTGTGTCAATATATCGTTCCCCGCGCATGTTGCGCCCAATCTGCAGATGAAGTTAAAAGTGCATCGCAGGCTGAATTAAAGGATATTACTAGAAATGGATATCAGAAAGGTTTCAATGACCTTTACAAGTGATGGAAAAATTGTGTTTTTACTCAAGGGTTTTATTTCGAAGGAAGATGTGTTTCATAGTTTGATTGGTAATATTTTTTAAGTTAAGACACTGTCCGGGAACTTTTGAATCCTTTGATCAATATATTTCTATAATATTAATATTATTGTAGAATTAAATAAAGTTATGAAAGAATGTGATTTGGATAGCACTACAAATGTACTTCGTATTTGGAATTCATATTTCCCAAAATCATATATCCAAAAAATATTGCGATTCCCTCACATTGTTCAAGAAATATTCGCAAGAGAATTTTCAGTTTTTGGTTTTTCTGCATTGAGAAGTCGTACACTTAGTTTATAAAATTTGATTACATATCCATTTATTATGCAAAGTTATGAACTAAATTGTTTGCTCTAAGGAAATCTTCAAATAAAAGTTGGAATATAAATTATTTAGATCATTTCATATTATTCTACAAAAAATGAGTTTCGTAATGAAGGAATATTTTTATAGAAGTTAACTCTTAGGTCATTACAAACACGCTGCATGCGTTCATCTCCATATTGCACTGCTTCTTACGTTACAAACGAGTGTAACGCGCTCTGAAGTAGTTATTATTTACTTTTTTTACTTATATATACATGGCAACACTAGATTGAATAATAGATTCGAAAACAATATTTCACGAGGATTAGTTCTTCGATTTTAGATTGTGAAATGGCGTCAGTTTTAGGGTATCGAAAGCTAAGGGCAAGTGAGATGTCATGTGATTCCGAAAATGATTATTCTGATATTTTTAATGATAAAAATGACGATGGATCATTTTCTATTATAAATTCAGAGAGTGAGGATGAGTCATAAAAATATTTATTTATTTTTATTAGCCAATTAATTTATTATATATTATTATTTATTACTTAATTAGGGTTAAATAGTAATAAGTATACTAAAATCAGATTTCTGAAAGGAAAAAAAAACGCTTCCTCCAATACGTGTTTTTTCAAAAAAGCCAGCTTGGAGGAAGCGGGGAAAAAATAGGGGAAATTGGAAAGGCGAAAGCTCAACGGCCTAAGGGCAAATTAGCTATAATACACTGGTGTCCAAAAGTTAAGCATAAATCGTAAAAGGCGAAAAACATGGAGTAAATATTCGTAAAATTATTCCAAATTTCTTGCGGATATTAATTGGGTGAAGAAGAAACATTGTGTTTATGCAAAACTTTTCAGTCGACTACGTCCTGAGCGAAACACTGGGCATGTCGGAACGCGGAGAAATCGATTCACACAGCATAGGCAGTTCAGACAAGTTTCATGCAACTGCTGTGCGAAGGAACGTTGTTAATCATCAAACAAGGTGAATGATGGCACAAAGACGCCAATTGGACATGTTTACGAAAGGAAGAATCGTTGGAATGCTGGAATCCTCACGATCACAAACAGAAGGGTCTCGAATTCTGAATGTGGACCAGTCTGTGATCTCAAGACTGTGGCAGAGGTTTCAAAGAACAGGAGATGTTACCCGACAACCAGTATCAAGTCGACCAAGAGTCACAACCCCCCGCCAAGACAGATATCTGGTAATAAGTGAGCGACGTCAGACAGGCAGTACTGCCAGAGCACTGGGTTCGGCGTTGACAGTCGCCACAGGAATACGAATTTCGAGACAAACTGTTTACAGGAGACTCAATCATGCTGGCCTGTATGCCAGAAAACCAGCAGTTTGCATTCCCCTCACGTCTGCGCATAAACGCGCTCGTTTGAACTGGAGTTTGAAATATCAACATTGGAGTGTGAGAGAGTGGGCCAATGTGATGTTCGGTGACGAGTCCCGGTTTAGTCTGAGTAGTGATTCTCGGCGGGTAACGATATGGAGAGAACGTGGAACACGTTTTGAACCAAGAAACATAGCAGAAAGACATCATTTTCCATCAAGGGAGAATGGTATGGGCAGGCATCTTGCACAGACCTCCTTTCTTTGACACGGGTCTGTGACTGTCAAAGATACAGAGACGAAGTTCTTGAGCTTATGTTCGCTTGTTTCGAGGTGTGTCGGTCCTGATTTCATATTCATGGATGATAATGCGCCATGTCACTGAGCGGTGCTGATTGATGACTTCCTTGAAACGGAAAACATCCAGCGCATGTCGTGGCCTGCGAGCTCCCCTGATTTAAATCCTATCGAGCATGTATGGGATATACTCTGGAACAAATTACAGTCCTTTCGCACCCACCAAGCTCCGTTACAGAACTGAAGAGAGCTCTCCAATAAGCTTGGAACCGTTTGAGCCCACAACCATTTCATCATCTCATAGAAAGTATGGTAAATCTCTGTGCAGCGTGCCTGGCTGTCAGAGGTGACCACACGCCTTGTAAATTGCAGCATCAGTATTTTATTTAATGTTCTCTTTCATTATTTCTTTAAAGTGTGAATCCTTGCTATGTTAACTTTTGTTTTAAACTTCTGCTTTGGATAATAAAATTAATTATTATCATTCTTTTGATTTGCTTCCTTATTTTATAACCATTTTACACTCGCATATCACGTTTCCCGCCATTCTGATTTACAGTTACTTCTTTAATCACATAATTATCAATTATGCTTAACTTTTGGACACTAGTGTACTTAGAGGTTAATTAATTCCATTGACACCATGATTTAGCTGTTTTTCAGTCCTTAATAGTATCATCAGTTTATCGAATTCGGATAAAAATTAAGAAAATTATAAAGAATCCCATTTTATTAACGGCTATACATTAAAACTTCTAAAAGCTTTTGTTTATGTTAAAATGAAATTACTTGTTAACTATTACTCATTCAAATGATTCGCAGATTATATTTAAATTGCTTAAAATTCTGTAATAGAATGATTCCAGCGCCTATCCTTCCCTTCTGATCAACTTCATTTCATTTGAGAAAAAGTCAAGACAACAATCGGTTTGTCCTCAGTATTCCAAACCAATTCCAATTTCTATTGTACGAGGGTGAGTCGGAAAATAAATTTCCCCTGTCGACTCTGGTCAGAGTTGAATTTGGAAGTGAAAGCATAGAATAAGATATTAAATATCCTACAAAGACGTAACTCCCCACTTGAGTATCAAGTACACATTTGTCATACCACTGAGACATTTGTCATACCACTTGAGAAGCTTCAAAATCTCCCGCAGAAACACTAAGTGCTTTACATACGGAAGGAGCGTTTACTTTTGAGTGGAATTTTTGCAGATTAGAACCATCAATGCTTCGCGGGACTGTGACAACCTGTCGAAATTGAAAGAGGCGATTCGGAAAAAGCGACCTGGGCTTTTCAAATCTGGCGAACTGTTGGTACTGTACACTCGGTGACGGCAACGCAAAACCATATTGCAATTCTTGGTTGGGGGCGCCTACACCATCCGCTCTACAGCCTTGATCTCGCACCAAGTGACTTTCATCCGTTTCCAGCTTGGAAGAAGAATATCGTGGGAAGGCGCTTTGGAAGCAATGCTGAAGTCAAACAAGTCGTTAAACTTTTCTTCCGTATGCAAAGCCCTGAGTTTTTCCTGGAGGGCTTTTTGAAGCTTATCAAGCGATATGACAAATGCCTCAATGTACTTGGTACTTAAGTGGAAAAATAAAGTTATATCTTATCTTTAATGTCTTATTGTATGTTTTGACTTACATGCACAACTCTGACCACAGTCGACGTGGGAACTTATTTTCCGATTAACCCTCGTATGATCGTCTCTCAAATGACATTGATTAAACAGATGCAACATGAAAGATGTAGGCAAGGGATCTCGTAATTTTGAACCTTACCCATATAAAACCTTGGCCATAGGGAGGCATTTACTTCCTAAAAACACGTAGACGAAAATGCCGAAAGATAATCTCTATGGTAAAAATCTGTTGATCTATGGGGAGTTTGAACTCGTTTCTCCCTTTTGTTCGTCATTGCATGGTGAAATGATAAGGATGACACCTGAATCAAGCTATATAATTGGCGCAAAAAGACCATGTATTAGCAATGTTAAGCAAACCAAAGAATTTCTCAAAAATAGACAGACAGAAAAATTCCATAGGCGTATATAAACCAAATGATAAGCTTTTTTCACCAAAATTGGATAATTTGTATATTGTGAACATCTGCAATGTGTGTCAAACCTTTAATATCTAAAATGGGATTTGTTCATATTTTGAATGACTCATTTAGTTATGATTTTACTGTACAGTAATACCTTGACATACGCTACCCCGACTTGCGCGAAACGGAAGAAACGCGATTTTCAAATCTTGTCGATTCTTCTTTTGTTTGAGCGCTACACAAGATGCTTCCTGTTTAGCCAATGTACATGGCTGGAAGTATCGTGTGGAATCGAATTTAAGCCATAAAAATGCATTTTAATTTACCATTATATAATCAAGAATTGCTAGATTACCACAAATAAGAGCTGACAATTCATGAGCTCATAAAAACGCATAAGCAAAAGTAAGATATTGAAGAACGTAAGTCTTTAAACCCAGTTCAACCAAAAGATTGATTGAATGACTATTGGGAATTGGACAGAAGGCTCCAGTTTAATTGTAAAAATGTAACAAATTTTAGAAAATATATTCTCAAACAAAGAGTATTTTCTCACCAAAACAAGGAAATAAAAAAAAAACTTCGCATCAAAATAACTTCGGTTTACGACTTTGTATTTGTGTTATCTAAGATTTTATTAAGCATTTTCCCGCCTAAATTATTATTTTCTTTCGTCTCCGGCCTTAGCTAAAAATAATTTGCATGTATTTATATGCGAAATGATGCGCCTACTAACACGAATTCGACTTTGGAGGTAATCACTCAGTCCAACCTGTCTCGTAAGAGAGAGAGTTCGGGAAATTACTGTAGTTTATCAATTCTATTTCTATGGAGCCCATACTCCTTTTATGAACTTTTTTTTTTTATCAAATATGATAAGAACAAAAGTGCATTGCATTTTCTAATTTTATCTATCGTGATATTCTTAGATGTAGTTGATTGAAAAGATTAATTGCATATTTCCTCCTATTCAGAAAGTAACTTTTGAAGCACGATATTGTGATTTACTTGGAATATAACGCCCCTTTATTTCGGATAGTTTGCTTATTGTCAAATTAGTTTAGTTGAACTTGCTTTAGTGTTTTCCTTCTGTTACAATAATTATTCTGTTTATCACAAATTTAGACTTACACTCAACCGCCGAAGAAGCTTGTAAATCAATTAAGATGTAAAGAATCGCTTAGGCTTTATTCCATTTTTATAAATATTTGTTTCATTTGAGTTCTGAAACTATTTCATGGACTAATATCAAGAACAGAATCTAAAATCGAAACAGTTTTTCAGATAGAACACATGTATTATATTATGAATTCGCTGCCGTGTTTAAGAGTATCAGATTGTATTTAATTTTCCAAACGTTTCTGAGCATTTTCTTTTCAGGTATAAAACACATTTTATGTTTTGTCTCCTATACTGCAATGATAACTAGAATTTTTATTTTATATATTAAATTGCATATTTAGGGAAAGTCTTAATTTTTAAGACAGAGTTTAATAAACAGATATGAGTTTGTTTAATTTTTACGAATAAATATGAAAATTTGGCTGCTTGTTTTTAGTCTACAATTTGTTCTGAATTTCGTTCGCAAACTTTAGTGTTAATAAGTGATAGTTATTTTAAGTTAATAAAAATAAGGCTAGATATTATTACATATAAACTCTATGGATGCGTATAGAGTACCCGGCAGGAAGAGATTACTCACCAAGAAATATAGGTATACCAGTCAGATGTTGTTTTGTTTCTTTAATCCACCATGGAACCTCATCAAATGTTTCTTTTTTTGTTACATCATACACAATGATTGCTCCGTCAGCGGAACGAAAAAATCTGCAAGAAAATGGATTTAATATTCTATATACTCGTAATTCTATAATTTTTAAACATTTACCCTACCTCCAGTTTTTGTGTACAAATGTTGCAAAAAAATGTTATACAAAATACATTGAATTTTTTTAAAAAATACATAGTAGTCGCGCAGAAGAAAATGCTTAAGTATCCATTAATACTGAATACCTGTGTTTTGTGTGTGGGGGGTTATTTTAATACCAGTTACAAATTTTATTAATAGCATTAAATTTTCTGAATTGCTATAAATTATAATTTTTAAATGCATTATGTTCACGAACAAGCATTTATAAACGAATTTTATAAGAAAAAAGAAAGAGAGGAAACAGATGAAGGAAGGGGGAAGTGATATACAGATTAAAAAAGAATGAAAAATAAATTCATTCCAAACCTGTTAACAATACTTTTGAACCTCTCTTGTCCTGCCGTGTCCCATACTTGCAAAACAACTGGAGTTTCATCAACAGTGACTTGAACTTTTTTGCAATCCACTCCTACTGTGCTTTCGTAAACATCTGAAATTTGGAATAGTTTTATTTGTGAAAAATTCTGAGAATCATTATTGTCATAAATATTATTAACTAATAAAACGAATGACATGAAACTCGCATGATGAATTGAAAAAAATAACTTAAAAGCATTCCAGTGATACACGAAAGCAACTTTATTTAATTTCGCAGTAATTCTTCAAAAAATCAACTGAGATCCAGAAAATCTATTCTACAGAGGTCCAATGGTGTACTTAAAAAATGAAGAAAACATACTAGAAAACAAAAATTAATAGGAAGCCCATATTATGGAAAGGAGAAAAAGATCATCGAGAAAAAGCATTGGTACAAAATACTGATATTGCCTAATCTAGAGGAAAAACAACCAAAAAAAGTGACCTTTAATGACAATATAGTGAGTAGCATCGTCTGTTCAGATTCAGTACCAATCTTGCCACTAGTTTTTGAGGTAAGAGTTTCCAGGCGTCTTCCCAAAGCCTCCCGCACATAATCAGTGGGAGAGGTTCATGCTCTTTATGGATATTTTTACTTCCTAGAAAATCTTGAGCAACATGGGATCTGTAGGGTAGTGCTTTGTGTTTCATAAAATGAAAGTCAGTACTAATGGCATCTCAGAACAGACGCACTTATAGTCAAGACGCACTTATAGTCAAGACGCACTTATAGTCAAGAAGCACTTAGTCATAACAACGATCTCCGGTAAGTGAACCTCTCTGTCGCAAATGTAAAGTTCCGTTCATCCAATCGCCACAATGGTGCTCCATACAAGTACACAAGGACTACTCAAACAGTAACTTTCCTTGATTTTAAGAGGATGAAAGCGTGTCCCTACATGGCTACATATCAAATGCGTTTGTCAGACTGAAAATATTTCCATAGATAAAGAGGACGTGATTTCACAGATGAGATGTCCTGTTGCGATGGACGTCCTGTCACGTCCATCGATGTTTGGGGGTTAGAATAAAGATCAGCCATAATCAGAACAAATCTATTTATTATTCTATCAAATAATTCTAACAACCTAGGGTAGGAAATGCACCTTTAATTAAGTACACGAGCAAAAGCACGGTAGAAGAGATATTTAATTATGATTCAAATAACTTACTCTTAGAATGTTTTGGTAATATACTTTCTGAATTATCGTAATTCCGTTCTCAGCTATTCGACTTCTAGTCGATATTAATCTAATCCAACATTATTGACTTAAATCGTCGCCTTCCCAATGTAACTCCTAACCACTAACCTCGCGTAGCTAAAAGTTAATGCTTAAATATCATCTTTCATTTACATAAACCGTGTCTTCTTTGGGAGAAAGTTTTCAATAGAACAATATTTAAAATAAATACTTTTCCCTCAAGGTAGGAGGCTTGCAGATAGACCCGTTACACAGCCTTTGAAATCATTACATCACTGTGGGAACGATTTGACCATTTGGCAGTATGCAACTTTGATTACAGTCAATGGTATGCGGCGTTCAGATGACGGTTAATAGACCAACTTTATGAAGGTGTCTTACTACGTCTGGGACATCTTTCATCCGATGGTTTTACATAGCTACTAAGTAATGATCCTTCTGTGGTATCGGTCTCTTTTCGCCTGCAAAGCGATATATCGATCCTCAATTGGAGTTATATTTCTTGGACGATCGCCTGCCATTTTTCTAAAATAGTTGTACGCTTAAGTCATCACTGGCATCATGCTCTTAATATTTACATGTGCATTACCTTTCCAATGTGTTGGCTTTTCACTGTACAAAACCCAAAAGGGGCCTTCTCTACAATTTCATGAATGTATGCTAAAAAATGACCTTTGCTTACATTTTGCCCTCTGTGTATTTATTGTTTTTTTTATTTGTGTATCATGATAAACTGTTTTTAAAAAACAATTTTTGTACAAATTTCGTAATTAATCAAGAATGTTATGATTTAAATATCACGATTCATAAGAAACTTCTAACAAAAAAAAATTTTAATCCCAGAAACACTAATTTTACTTTCTTTACATTATCAGCAATTATTTTTTTAAAATTTGTTATAAAAGGAAAATCCACGCGCGTGCTTTAATACTTTAAATTAAGAAGTCGAGTATGTAAACATGGACGCGTATTTAATAGGTATTAAACATATTTTATGAAGCAATATAATTGATACGTACTGTATATTTTATCTGTATAGCATTTGATTTAAAATAAGTTTTAATACGCTATTTTTATAATAATTTCAAAGATATATATTTTCCATACACTCTCTCTCATATTCCAGTTTGTAAAAATTTCTTTCCGTTTAAATTACTTTAAACAAAGAAATAAAGAGAAATTCCTTTTTTATTTGATCAGGTCTTCACACAAAGACGGATTAAAAATTTATTAATATCTCACTTTAACGCAACACAATGTCTATAGGTATATAACCTCGTAATTTTGAACTTCAGTCAAGTGACGAGGAGGTTCCTGATTTGGCATATCATACTCCTAACTTCTACACCACGCCACTATAGGGAATTGGAGTCCCAATAGGTTTAATATGCATACACCCCTATACACGACGGGTCTTTAAAGGTACATTGACTGGAATTCATGATTTAAAATAGCCTTAAAAATAGAAAAGGATCATTCTGAATATTTTGAGCCGATTCTCTTATACTATTGACAAGTATTCTTCAAATAAACTCGTATTCTTATACTGCCTTTATGACCCCATACTACAAACATTATGAGATCTTTCAGATACTTTTTTGTATGACCCTGCATTTATCAAATTATTTGTTTAAGAGGAAAATTATGTAGAATTTAGGTTTGTTTCACCAAGCATAATCTTATAAAAATTACTTAACTACAAAGTAAAAAATAATGAAGGTGTTTTTTTTTTTTTTTGGTTTTTAGAATTAATGTTCGATTAATTTTGGTAAGACATAGAATAGTTTTTAATTTCAAAGATATCCTTCATAACTTTTTAAAATCAAAACCTAGATTTAAAAAGAATATTTTATACATATTCTTTTTTACACTAGCAACACACACCCATCCATCCCTCCCAGATACATATAATCACACCTACCCACCCCAACACATATATTTAGTTTTTAATTACTTACTTGTAACAATTACAGTTCGTTAAGAATGTTTCTCTTCTGATAAGTTTATAAAAGTATTAACTTTTTAGTTAGTTGGCTGCGGTGGCGCAGAGGTATCCGCTTCGTAAGCCCAAGGTTACGCGTTCGACCCCGGTTGGAGTCGATAGAATTTCTGGATTCGAAAATCGTAGGCACGCATGTCATAATATTATGTGGCATGTGAAAGATCCCTTGAGTATCAGTTTGGATCTGGTACTCTCGGCAAAATTAAATCTTCGCAATATTCACATCCGACGAGATCTTGAATTAAATTAATTCAAGCATCCAAATTTAAAAGTGAGATCCACCACAAGATGGTGCACC
>BMAO01011810.1:0-19588 GCA_019973975.1 Trichonephila clavata
TTTATCTCAAATATTTTCGTATCGATTGCAGACAACGAAAATAGCCTTAAGAAATCAGGTGCTGTCTTAAAAGTCATTAATAACCGTATTTATACTTTCAGAGGTCAAATGCTTAAGAAAGAATATTTCGTGTAAGAGCCTTCACTGTAAGCATAAATTGTCGCAATACTGAACTATTCAAGGTAATGGCTACACATTTGAAATTTATGTTTGATCTGGAATATTTGTTATATGTATGGTAACATTTCTTATATAACAATATAGTATCATTTAAGAGTAAGCGCTTAAACAAGAAACGTAATTTTGCTTCGCGAAAAAAATCTTTTAAATTTATTATTTCAATATTATCGTTAGAAAACAGTGTTTTGATTGAAAAAGAACACTACCTTACTACAAGTATAAAAAAGAAGAAAAAAAAAACGTGTAAAACACTTATCACCTCTTTAGTTTTTTTACCCTTTTAGCACTTGTGTAACTAATCTTGAGTGGTCCCTCTGTCAAAATTCCTTGGGGCTCTTTTTTGGAAATAAAAAAATAAAAAGGATTGCATTAACAAAAACATATTTGAATGTGTAAAAACTGGTACACATATTGAGCTTTCAGAATATCTATCTCATTTTACAAGCATACTAAGATGCATGATTTTCTTTCATGTGATGAAATTTTGGATTCTTCTTTCCAGTTTTCGTGGAGAATTAATAGCATACAAGTTTAATTTCTGCAAGTATAATAGCTGTGTCTGAATTAAGTCTTAGCTGACATGTATAGAAAATAATTATCGAGATTTAATGTGTAAAATGTTCGAATGTATATATTATTACATGAGATGTCTGATGTGGTCATTATAATTCAGTTAACTTCATACAGATTACTATGGTTATAAATTCCGTAGTTTTGAATCACGGTTAGGTAACACTTTTTTAAGTGTAATTTTTTTTATTTTCAATAGCCTTTACTATTATACGGGATGGTTTTTAAATGCGTAAGATATAATATATACAATCTTATTATTATTAAAAAGCTTCTATTTTATGCATCTGGATATTGATTATTTCAAAATGTCTTAATGTGTTAAAATATTAAGTTTATTGTAATCAACGAAAATGCACATTCAGTTATTCGTCTTCTAACTCCCTTATTACTATCGCATTTTCCAGTTTCTGACGTTAAAAGTTTTTAGATCTTTTCTAGCAATCGATCCGCCTAAGTCTTGCTCTTCCTCTTTATCATACATATATATGCAAATAAAAAATATTTCCGATTCATAGATGTTCTGATCATGGCTTGATATATTCTGAAAATAGTTCGAAAATAAACTATGACTCATCGATGAAACACTTCAATAGAAACTTGGAGAAGTGGGTGGAGAAAAAATTATTTATTTTAAATGCACCCTATGAATATTATGTAAAATTCTGCATTTATTTCATCAACGTTACCATTTCTATTAACTCATTAGTTATTCTGATTTACATGAGATCCTTTGAGAGCTTCCTAAAGGGAAATTCAGATCTCACCCAGATGGGATGCGCGTGCCGATCGCGTGAGAACTCTGGAGTGGAGTAGTTAAAATGGGAGGGAGGGGGGGGTGTTGTTCGGAAGTAAGAAGGAGGGTGGTTGTTAAGAGAAAGTGTGGTTAAGACTGGAGTGGAGCACAGGTGGAGGTCCTCTCCCAAGGAGCCGCGTGCGCTTCACGAGTCGACACAATTTATACATCCCCCATATTTCCCCACCTTTTGATTGTAAAAGCTCTCTTTGTATCCCTTCCGTCTTACCGAGAAGTTTAAAGAAAGACTTCTTTTTCTCCTCAAGGCTCACTAACCACTGAGTTTAAAGGTTAAAAGCTAATTTTTTTTCCAACTTTTCGTCACAGTTTCATTTTAGTTCTTTTAGCTACTCTTTCTGAGGTAAATGTTAACACGTGCTGTCAGTTCTTGCCAAATGACTGGTCAATCAACTTTAGGTTCATTGTTTTGAATCTCCGAGGCCCGATTTGGGTGATTGTGGGATAAATAGTGTTCATTGGAGTGTGGGGGTTGTTTACTCCTTGAAATCGTATGCAGTAATGCATTTAGGGTAGCTTTAAATTCTACTGGTACCAATTCGATGTTTCATTTAATTTTGTGATTTATTCATTCTGTTTCACTTATAATTTGTAAATTGAGATAAAAATATTATTGTAATTTATTTATTTTTTTGTACAAAAAAATTGAATAATTATAAGATTAGATATTCAGTTATATACCAGGTATTGCAACTAATGTTTTGATCCCGTGTCAGGTGATTGGTTATGAACATGTGAAACAAAATAAAGATTTATGGTAGTTTGCAAATTTCTGATAATGTATTTTAAAGTATTTATATATGCCATTATTGTGAATTTGCTTTAAAATCTTTTTTTCAATATATAATTTGATGTAATTTGTGCATAATTTTTCACAGAATAGCAGCTTATGAATTGTGATATTGGTTTCATACCTGTTATATGTGAGGATCTATAATTACACACCATTTCGCTTTCAATAATTCTAAATATAAGGTAATATTTCTGAAAGTATATTTACGTGCATGTGTGTGCAGTATTTCTTCAATTAGTATCTTTGTCATTTTTTTAAATACTTATTTCAAACACAGTAAAAAAAAAGAAAAGGAACTAATAATAATGTATGAATGAAGCTTTATTTAAAAGGAAATGCTTAAAAAACAGACCAATTGCTTTAATAAAAGGTATTATTTTTGTACAATTGGATTTTAACAATATTTATTTGAATTATTTGCTCCCTAGATTATTCTTCGATTATTTGTTTTATGAAAATATTGACAGAAAAACTAAAAAATTATTTTAGAAGCAATAAAATTTTAAAAAAAACATTTTAAAAGACCTTTTAAAAAAATCGGTTTTTTTTTTCCCTTTCTGGTCTTAATACAACTGCAAAATGCTTATAGTTATTTATAGAACTTCTATGTGTATATGCAATGTTAGGGTATGCATAAATACAGATAATTTCCTTTGTTAAAATAATGTGTGTACAGTGTTGTTTTAAAATTTTTTTTTTTATTTCAAAATATATTTTACTAACAGGTCGTTTTTTTAATAGAAAGTATTTTTAATTTATTTTTAATCATTTGTTTATTTGTTTAAAATTACTTTTTTTTTCTTTTTTAAAACTATTTTCTATTCTATAATTTGTTAATCTCTTGCTTGTTTCTTAGTTTAATTAAAGAAATGAAAAATGTTGTGTATAATGGATATTGTAAATAAAACTGTAATGTAATATTTGTAGACATTTTACAATTTTCGAGAGAAAAAAATATTTTAAGAAAAAGAAAACTATTTAACAGAACCTATATTGTAATTTCTTTCAGCATTTTTTTAAATAAATTAAGCTTAGATTTCTACGTTATCTTGGAGAAAGATGCTTATGAGATTTAAATTGAAACGTAAAAAAAATTATATTCTATTTCATTATCTTTAATACGAAATAACTAATTTAATCTAAAGTTGTTTTAAATGGCAAGTGTATTAGTAAAATGTAAACGTATTTTATAAATTTAAAAAAATTTAATTGCTTTTTTTGAATTTGCTATCGTTTAGTTTGAAAAGTAAAAGGAAAGGAAATAGGAAAAATTTCCCAATATTAATGTGTCGTATAAATTTAAATTTGAGAATCATATATTAATGTTTCAATGTGATAACATTTTCTATAAATTGGAAAATTACTCAAACTATTAAGTTTTTCTTGCTGTATATATAAGCATAAATTAGTTTTGTAGTTTAATTTATAAATGTTTAGATTTAAATATATAAATGGAAAATATATTACGCATTATTATACTCTCTAAAAAAAATTAAAATTTTCATTGCCTTAATATCTGACAACAAAAAAATAAGAGAAATGCAATTTTTTTGAAAAAAATACGCTGAAGCTTGTATTAAAAATATTGTTATAGTAGTTAATATTAGCAAACGATTGTTATTCCATTTTTTAAACAAAAATGCTTGCCTGAATATTGCTACAAAATCATTTTTGTCATCTGTTGCGAAACTTTGTTATAAAAATAATACTTATTTCAAAATTCATATCACTTTTGAGTAACTTTTTCTTACTTTGAAATACAAAATATACTAAATATATTAAATATTATTCTTATTAAAAAAATAAATTAATCCTCCAAAAGTAATCGAACCGATTGAACTGCGGAATATCGTTTTCACAAATTGATTTGTTAAATTTCCTTCTTAAATTTTTCGCTTTTTATTGCATTCTAATATACTTTAGAAAGAATTTCAGAAATAAATATATGAGTTTTATTTTTATTTTTAAATTATGGTTTTAAAAACAAGATTACAACTATCTATTTCCGTTAATTTAATACACACTTAATTGTGATATTCAGATTTAGCTGAGTTGAAATTTGTCTCTGTTTGCAAATGAATTTATTATTTAAGTGGCAACATCTTTTTTTTATCGTCAGACTGTATTTTCAGCATCTGAATTAAAATAGAATTTTAGTAATCGATTTTTAACTAAAAAGAAATGAAAGAAATTTTTTAAAAGATTCGAAAATTATTTAAAGTAAGACATTCTTATTTCTGTATATGCATGTATTTTTCTTGTTCAAACAAAAAGAAGATTATTTATTTATTATTACTTCAACAAGAGAATTCATTTTGAGTTTATTTGTGCGATCGATTTATTAGAATCCTGGACCTATATGTTTAATATAAAACATGATTGTAACATTTTTCAGCATTTTAGTACTGTTTTTGAAAAAAAACTTTGCATGAATATTTATATAAACGTATTTTGGCTTGTATTGTATTTTTGCTTTTGAAACAATTTACGAGCAATTTGGTAATAGTAAAGTTTTGAATTTAAAAATATGAGAACAGATTAGATTACGAAAATGGAATAAAAAAATCATAACATTTTTAACATTTTTATTATTTGAATAAATTATTAACATTGAAACAACTTCATACATTTATGTAAGTTTTAGATCTAACTTTTTTTTTAAAAATTACTTTACATTTTCAAATAAAAAATCTTTTTTTAAATATTAAATTAAATGTTCTTGGCTAATTGTTTTTCGTAAACATATACAGTTTTTCATTTTCATCTTAATTTATGATAATAAAAGGAATATGTGAGATACAGGTACTTTTTTTAACTTGGTTATTTTTGGCATTTAGTTAGAATATGTGAGAATGATCGAATACAAGATTTTTAACTTTTACTATTTTATTTACTTTTATAGTATTATTATTAAAATTATACATACTAATGTTCTTTCAATATTTTATTCAAGAAACTTGGATAGTAAATTTGCATAAATATTTGGACATTTTAAAAACACAATAATAAAATCTGTATTTAAGTTCTGAAACATTTTATAATTATTTATAGTATTCATAGGCTACGAGTATATTTACAATTTTCTTATTTCTTAACAAAAAAAACATATATATATATATATATATATATTTCAAAAAATTAAATTTTCTGTGTTTTTTTACAGATAATATATAAACCATAAAATTTCAGAAAATGGGAATAAATTTGTTGCATGTGTACAATTATAGAATAACAATAAATGAACGCTTACAGTAATGAGATAAGATCACTATCTTAATAAAACTTAAATGGACTTTGTTAGTTCAATATTCAATAGCAGATGTTTTGATTTAGTAGTATTATATTCTGCATGGATTCATCGTATTGTCGATAAAAATTGAATTATCCTTACCAGAGACTTGGAAAATATCTTCACATTTTTATATCTTTAAACCGTGATTTAATGCAGTGTAATATAAATTTTAAAGATTCGTTTCTTTCTTTGGTTTTACTCCCCACAAAGTAACTCCTTTTGGTTCCCAACACATTTTTTGATTCTTCATGAAACATCACATCATTTAAATGTGACTAATCATTATTTGATATAATTTTGACAAATATATGAATTTTGTCTACTTTCTTGTTAAGGAGGAAAAAACATTGTACAAGAAGTTGATTTGTTCCCCACTTTGTTTATTGCATCCATTTAATCTAAGCATTTTTTTTTAATTTAAAATTTTTTATGATTGCATAAAAAATTCCTTCAATTTACTTAAATAAAAAATAAATATTTTAATGTGTGAACCTTGTCCCTCCACCGCTCTGTTTCCTATCACAGTTATAATTTGTGACTTTCTAATTTGACACGATTCTGAATGTTCTGTTGTTGAACAACTTTTTAGTAGACTCAAAGTATTTTTCATATGAGAAAAGTTTTGTTTACAAAGATATGCAGAGCCAAAAGTGGAAAGCAGAGTGTAATTTTCTTCAAACACAATTAAATCTCTCCACCATGACATCTGACAATTTAAAACCAAAGACAGAAAGCAGAGTTCAATCAAGTTTCTACTAACATTTGAATGTATCTAGCAATGACACCTAACAACTTAAAACAGCTGTCGATTTATCGCTCGAGTTATTTTCCAGGTTTTTTTTTTTTTTTTTTTTTTTTTGTCATTATATACATTTGCACAAATCAGGAGATGTTAGTTCAATAAGCTCACTTTCAAAATTGTCTACTGACATTCATTCGAAAATTGACAAATTTATAGAGTGTCATTGAGAATTGTGCCGCGTACCAAATGTAGCACGCGTGCCATAGGTTGCTGATGCCTGGGTTATTGTTTAGTCCAGAGTATCGCTTAATTTTTCATAAGTTAAGGTTGAGATTTCTTTATTGAAGTGCGAAATGTAGTCTTTAATTTTAAGGCAATTTCCGGTGTTCCACTCTATTTTCACCATTTTATAACTTCGAAATCCCTCAGAATTTATAGTAACATTTTCCTTATTACTGTAAATATTTTTAGTACATTAAAAATATTTCAGAATTAAATATTTTAAAAAGTTCGACTATTTTTTCACTTACGATTTTCTTGCGATATTTAATTGAGATTTACAAATGTTTTCATGAAAAATTATTGATGCACAAACGGCAGAAGTTACTTATATATATATATGAAATAGACGTGGCCGTTGAAAGGTATTCTTTATATGATTACTATTAATTACGATTTATGCTTGCTTTGGCTGGAATTGACGACAGTCCTGTAATTATTCAAATCTGTTTATTCCACATCTTGAGCTCATATAAACATGTTAAACATAAAGCATGAAATGGACAACACAGAACATAGAAAACGAATGCACAATGAGCTACAGCCGGCTACATGTTGCAGCAAATACAGAAGCGAAAAAGGAGTTTGTCTCCAGGAATCTCGCTATTTATAGGCGTCTCAAATCACATGATCTGAGTGGGTGGATAGGTGTAGTTTAAAATACTCTCGTTAGGCGGCGGGTTAACTTATTACTAAAACGTTGGTCCTGAAGGGATGGACCATCGGTAGTTAAAAGTTATTTTAAAGGATTATATTACTGGGAATTATTACACACACACACACACACACACACACATATATATATATATATATATGGAATAATTTTCATTAAAAAATCTTTTATAAATGTGGCATGCCAAATGTCCGAATTGTTATGTTGGATAATTTTTATTTCTTCTGGAATAAACTGACATACTTAAAAAATATTTTACGTATATTCTTTTTATAATCAACAAACTTAAAAATAGATAGAAGCCCAGTGGTTGAGTGGTAGTTCATCACGCTACAGGTCCGGGTCTCAAACCTCGGAGTAGACACTGTCGACTCAGTCTTTCATCCCTTCAGTTGGTCCATAAAGGAAAACCTAGCCTTTTTTGGAACTAAACACTGGGGTTTCGCATCAGACTGAGTACCTACCTGCTCATGCACCTTAGTGTCCAATGTTATGAAAACTGAGATGGGAACAGTTAGCTTTGGCCCTCATGCGATGTTGCCCCACTGAGATTAGTTTTTTAAAAAAATAGATAAATAATTGCAAAGATGAAAAAAAAACGTTTGATAATTTCTTGGATATTTAATGGGAATTCGTGTCAAATAAATTTCGAAACGCAGGTATCTGAACACTGGTAGGAGACATCATATGCTAAAAAATATTGGTTTGAATAAAAAAGTTTACATTATTTACCTAAATTATTATTCTTAACTTTGAAATTAATTTGCAAATGATTTGTTGTGTAGATGTAATGGTATAAACAAAGATAATGGCGTATACTAATTAAACAGAATGTTTTTAGATACCGAACATTTTTCATAGTTATTCTATAATCCAAAAAATAGTTGTTTGGAAACATTTTAAATAGATCCTGAATATTCTCAAAAATATTTTAAGAATAAAATGCTTTTGAAAAATCAAAACTCACAATATGCGTAGTGGACTAAATTCATGTGACGTCATAATCACATGTTCATTTTAAACCACGTGTTTTTAGCCAATCAAGTTCAAAAACACATGTGACGTCATAGTCACGATAAATGCTATTATCTATTTTCAGCAAATCAGTGCATGCACTTCGTTGTTGCCAAATTAAGCTTTTTACAGAAACTTTTTTTTAAAAAAATTAATATTTGTCACTTTATTTAAAAGTACATGTATAAAACAAGACTTTTTTTCCTTTAATTTTAAAATCTTTTGCAGAAATTTCTTTTTATAACTCTTGAGCATATTTACCCAACCATGCAATTTGAAATTTTATCTAAGTTTTACAAATAGAATAAAAAGTACGAGCTATATAGTTTACGGTCCATTTTGAATTCAATGTATAGAACATGTGTTTATATTATCATGTGACTGTCATGAATTTAGCTCATTATTATAGATATTTCTGTTACATTGCAAAAGTGATCGAACACTTACGCACTTCAAAACTGGAAATATTGTTACGCTTTAGTATTTTTACAATGATATTCTTCAAATTTTAACAAGAAATTCATTCAACAAATTTTAAATGTTTGTGCATATTCATGGGTTCTTTCGTAATTTCAACATCGATATTTTTTCGTTTTCCGATGATGATTATTTTTAGTTCTCATTAATGTCATGTTGTACTCTCTCTAACCTAATCTTCTCTTTAAATGTGCTCATTCAGTTTTCAATCCAGTGATTGAAGTTGTGTTTTTAAAATTTCCTAACAGTTAAAGAGACACCAGAAGTAAACCTTAGGCTCGTGTGCCCAAGATTGTTTTTTATAAAAAAAAAAAAAAAAGTTTTTGGTACTTAAAATCTAAGGTGATAACTGAAAGTTGTCTTTTAAAATTTTGAAATACAGCTAATAATTTATTATATTTAAATAAACACGTAAACTGCCTAATTCTGATGTGTGTGTGTAGTGACATGTACCCCACACTATTCAACTATTATTCACTATTTCAACTAAATTTTCAGGTATTTCCTTATTTCTTTTTTTCTATACTTTTATTCAATTATCGGAACCAAAAGTGTTTAATTTGCTCTAACCTGGAAGCAGTACGGGATTCCAATATGATATTAGTTTATTTATGACATTGACTTTGTGAAGAAAAATCTGAACTTTTTATTCCTTGGATTCCTAAAATATATAGTTCTCGCAGAACTGTATGTAGTTGAGCCGTTCTCAGAATCTTTCGAACCATTTCCGATGAAACTAAATTGTTGATTGAATTCTATAGAAATTTTTAGACCACTCGAACATATATATTCATAACAACCATAATAAGAATAAATCTCTTTTCTCATAAAATTAGCTTTGTCAAAGACCACTTCTCTGTTTTTCTCGAAAATTCTTTTATCACACATTAAGTAAGCAAATGGTATAAAAGGGGTACTTTATTAACATTTCGAATCGGTTTACCGTTTTTATGATGAAGATAACCAGTTTTCTGTGGTGTTTTTTTCCGAATCGATTACTAACCCTTTCTGTTATTGAATGGAATATTTTGGCAAAGTAAAAAGGAGCATATTCATTACAAACGATATTTTAATCACCAGAATGTTGTACACATAAAATAATAAATTGCAAATAATTTGCTGTCGCTGCTTTATTTTTTATAAAAATGAACTAATAGTTTTTGAAAACAAATAGTATTAGATTTTGTATTTGAAACAAAATATGAATCATAAGAAAAAATTCAGTCTGTTCTTTTAAATTAAATTACAGCTACTTTCCTACGAATTTCTGAAACCTTCGATAATTTTGGGATCCGATGTATTTACATTGAACTGAGACTGCACGGAACAAATTGAAGAATTTCGAAAAAGATTATCAAAAAAATAATTTTTTTCTTTCAAAATAGTAAAGCTTAAAGGAACAAAAAAATTTTCGTCAATTATTTAGAGTATGTGTTAATGTATTTATTCTTGTTAAATTTAAAAGAAAGAAAATTTTATGTAGTTACCTCAAAACAGTTCTCGTTAAATTGTTTCTTGTACTTTTTTTTTGTTAGAATTTTTTCTTGTTATGAGATTTATTGCATTAGAAAGAATTTTATTTAAGTTATTTACATTACAGAAATTTACTCAATATAATATAAAAGAAGCAGCACAAGTTATGTTTCTTACAAATCCTATTGAAATATTTTTTCAAATGAAATATAATTGTAAAAATTTAAAGTCCTTATTTGATGGAAATGAGCTGATAAATACAGTGGTGGTTAAAGTTGTGGACACTTTTTAAAATTGTTATGCTTTTGAAGTTTGTATGCTTATAGAAAATGGTACGTTTTACAAAATTCAAAGTCTTTTATATCATTTTAAAGAGAATTTAATACTTAATTCAATACAAAAAAAAAAGAATTCAATATTTGCAATGCAAAACAAGTTATGCTGAAATAACTATCGATATGCGTTAGATACTGATGATAGCAGCGAGTTATCAGTGCTTAGTGAGGTAGCCTTATTTTTTATTGCAGCTTCACATCGATGCTTCATTGAGCTGAAAATAGTTTTAAGCTCTTCTTTCGTTATTATATGATCCCAGGAAACAATTCTATCCTCAATTAGTTCCTTTTTTATTTCATGAGTACTTCATTCGGACTAGAATTTTCAAACGGTGCCACGAGTTTTTGATAATATTGAGGTTAGGAATGTTTCATCGCCAAAACTACAACTATATTTAGTCAAGAAGCAATGCCATCAAATAAAAGAGTACATTGGACACCTAGAAAGAGAAGTTCCAGTAAGTGGTCTATAATAAAATTGAAAGACAGGTGGGTCTTTTAGTAACTACATCTGGAGACTGAAAGTTTCGTTTAAGATATCAGGAGACAAATTTAATAAAAAACAAAGCAGGAAAAGGCTGAAAAAGGTGCACCACATCTGTTGATGCCAGAAGATTAAAATACTATGTCTCCAAGATTAAAGAATATCACCAACGATCATCAGAAGTTATCTGAATGATGCTGGTGTTTCTGTGGGTTGAAAATCAATCAGGAGAAGTTTAGCAGATATTAGACTAAGAGGTAGAATTGCTCGAAAGAAGCCGTATCTCAATTTACAGCAGTTCTTAAAATGACTACAGTGGGCAAAGGAACACATTAATTGACAAATGATTAGTGGTCACAAGACACGGAGGGATGAAACTAAGATATCGTTATTCGGTAGTGATGAAAGAAAATATGTAAGGCATAGAATAGGAAAAATACTACATCCTGACTGCATCTAGGCAACTTTGAAGTACCTACATAGTTTTGTGATTTAGTCATGCATATAAGCAGATGGTATCGGTCGTCTTCATATCATCGATGAAACACTAAATGTCAGAAAATACATTGACACGTTTCTAGAACCCAAATTTCTGTCTTCCATCAGGGATCTATTTACTAACAATGTTGCATATATTTTTAGCAAGATTCTGCTCCTTGCTACATAGTAAAGTAATCGAAAGACTGGTATCGTTCGAAAATCATCGAGTTGTTGTCATGGCCAAGAAACAGTCCTGACATAAATCCTGTCGAAAAAATGTGCACCGTTTGAAAACTCTTATGTGAATGAGGAACCCATGAAATAAAAAGGAACTAATTGAGGATACAATTGTTTCCTGGCGCTATGTAATAACGAAAGTAGAGCTTAAAACTATTTTTAGCTCAATGGAACATCGATTTGAAGCTGTAATAAAAAATAAAGGCTACCCCACTAAGCATTGATAACTCATTGCTATCATCAGTATATTCTAACGTATATCGACATTTATTGCAACATAACTTTTTTTTGCGTTGCAAATATTTGAATTTTGTGCTACGTACCATTTTCCAAAATCATACAAACTTAATAGACATAAGAATTTAAAAAAGTATCCCACAATTTTTGGCCACCACTGTATATACATATTTTACCAGCATTTAAATTTGACAAGCATGATTTTCTTATAAAACTTTTAAAACATAAAAAAAAAATATTTAAAACTACCTGTAGAAATATTTGATACCTTAAACTTTGAATAAACATTAAAATTATGAATTAAATTAAAACGATTGATTCCACTTTATATTTCTGGATACAGAATTGCCAGAAAAGGAATGTGCGTGGAAATTTGCTATTAATGTTTTTTTTTTAAATTCATGCAGTTAAAATGTAATTCCGAAATATTGAAAGTTATTCTAGACCAAGTGTAAATCAAAAATTGAAAAACATTTTTTTAACATTTTAATGATACCATTTTTAACGGAGAGAAGTATAATCGGAAAATGCACTTAATTCTTTCCAATGTTCCTTATATTGGGAAAGTGAAAAAATTTATTTCTGAAATGAATTCATGTTTTATGACTACATAAGTATATTTTTAGCTATATTTAACAGGAATTATTGCACACTGAAAATGTCACATATACCTTAAATTCTGAGAATTTGAAGTCAAGAACCAGGAGACATAAAATATTAATAAATTTTATTGCATGTGATCATTTTCAAGTGTAGCTAAGATTCTTTTATTAAAGTAGCATGAAGTTATTCTAGACCAAGTGTAAATCAAAAATTGAAAAACATTTTTTAAACATTTTTAATGATACCATTTTTAACGGAGAGAAGTATAATCGGAAAATGCACTTAATTCTTTCCAATGTTCCTTATATTGAAGTGAAAAAATTTATTTCTGAAATGAATTCATGTTTTATGACTACATAAGTATATTTTTAGCTATATTAACAGGAATTATTGCACACTGAAAATGTCACATATACTTAAATTCTGAGAATTTGAGTCAAGACCAGGAGACATAAAATATTAATAAATTTTATTGCATGTGATCATTTTCAAGTGTAGCTAAGATTCTTTTTATTAAAGGTAGCATGAGAGAATAAATCTAAAAATCTAACATAAGAATAAAATCTAAGTAATCTTAATAATTTTAACCTTCTAATAAAGTGAGAAGAATAGATATCTAGAAAATAAATCTTAATATAATCTTAACATATTAAGAAATTGTCGAGAGAAATATCAGGAAATTTGGAAGGAAGATCATGTATACATTTTGAACCTATTACACCAAAATAAGTTGGGTATTCTAATGATTAGTTTTGTCAAAACCTCACTTGATTTCTAAATGAAAAGGAATATTTATGGAATATCGTGGAAAAAAAGAATATCTCAAATATTTGTATCGAATATGGTATGGGAGATTTTCACTTATAACTTGAGATAGAGCTGTTTTGTAGCTAAAGAATGTTATAAAAAATGTATGCTTTAGTAAATTATTTCAGAAATATGCTTGTTAAGTTATAAAAATTAATTTTATTAAATCTGTTTCTAGTTTAAAATCGTTTTATATACTTTTTACAAAATCAAAATGCAGATCTTTAAATTTTATACTAAATTATACCATTTAATTTGCCTAAATTATTATAAAATTATGTTAATTTTGTGTATATTAAATTTTTACTTCTTTATGATTGTTAGAAATCACTTAGTTTTCTTTTCTCCAATTTATTTGTTATTTAACATGAATGCCCTGTAATATTTTATTTAGAAAATGATAGATAAAGCTAAACATTTTTATTTTAAAAATAAAATATATATTGGCTAAAGTGTTCTTCGTGATTCCTGAAGAAATTTTTGGATAGATTTGCAAGAATAATGCAACTGAGAATTAATGTTTCAAAATTAATTTTTAATTAAGTATGACTTGAAAAAAACTTTTAGAAATATTAATCATATTGTAAAAGTGAATATAAAATATTCATAAAAACAAAAGGAAAAATAAGTAAAGAGAATGGCTTTTACTCTATAAGTATCTCTTGTTTCCAAATCAGATAAGAAAGCCGTAAGATTAGTATAATCATTGTAGGATAATCCTCGAAGACCAAAAATATGGAAGTATCTGTAGTATTCAGTCAAAAGCTTAGAATACGAATAAATTATATTTTAAACAAAAGTGATTTCGTATACAGTTAAAACTTTAAATATTTCATAATTATTTCTTATATTACGGACTTGGATTTTTTTCATAATGGAAAAAGTAAATAGAGAAGTTTTTCCTATTATTCTTAACTGTACATATGGGGATCTTAAATATCTTAGACGAAACTTGAAACCTCTCTTAATGTAATGGTAAAACTAGTTGAACTTTCTTTTTAAAAATAATAATGCATTATTACTTTTGTGTGCTTAAACTTGTAAATCGATATGCATATGAATTATCAAATTCTCTTTGTTAAATTATTTTTGAGAGAAGAAGAAATTATATACTTTATTCGACTAATTTAGTTTATTAAACTAAGTATCATTAGTTTAAGAGTATATATATTTTCTGCATTTTAAAATTTCAAGATACTTCAATAAAATAGATGCGCAATTTTTTTATTTTTAGGAAATGATTGTATTTTCATTAAGCATATATTTTCAAGTTTAGTTTAGTTGTTTGAGAACATTCTTCGGTTCTATATAGATATGTTTCAATCCTATTTAATATTTTAAGCATCAGCTTTCAAATCGTAAATAAAGTTGAATATTAGTGTACTCTTAAGATACTTTTGATATGAATATGGAAACATAATCCTAAAAATGTTCTAGCACTGTAAATTAGGTTAATTATTCTGAAAGACTTTGTTTCTTTTTAAGTTTCTTATAAATACATTGAAATATCCTTTCAATAAATAAAGCTCGTGATTTTTTCCTAAAATTTTTCAGACATTTTTGTTTATGTTTCACCTTCTCGACACTTTTTTTCTTTGTAGTATACATTAATGAGTGATTCCCATATAAAAATCACTTCTTGGAGTATTAATTTATCTATTTATAATCATTACGACATCCATTGAAGAAAATGGTACAACATAATGTAAAGGTGTTTTTTTTTCACTGTTTTGATGTTTGAACACCTGTATCTCTTACTTTTTATACATTGTAATAAACATTTATGAAATTTCTACTGCGTACTTTTTTTTATAATTCTATTTATAATAGTACCTTTTTTTGTTAATTTTACTTCTCATTTAAAATTTTTAGTACTGGATTGTACATAAAAATAAAGCTTTGATTACCTCATCTGTTAAACGCAAAATTAAAGATTTTTTAAAAGTATTCAGCTTTATTTTCAATGATGAAGTTAATTAAAATGATTACAAAAATATGGGATTATTGTTTGTTTTTTTAAAAAAATAATGCGTAAAAAATTGGAGATTGGTTTTGAAATACGTGATAGTAATTATTTTTATGTATCCAAACCAATATTTGTCTATCTGTTGAAAAGAAAGAAAGAAGGAAATTTTTAACTATCATTCTTCAAAAAATAAATACGGTTTTGTCGGAGGTATATTGAACAATATAAATTCGCAATTAATTTTATGATTTTTTCATACTTCAAACAGCAATGTCATGATATGCACTTAGGATATATATATATATTAAAAATCGGATTTTGGGAATTTATTAATTAAAATCAGATATTGAGGAATCAAAAAATCGTGAATAGGAATTTATTTCTTGTAGTATTTATAGTTTTCAATCTTCATGCAGGAAATTTTTTTAAATTACAGGAAGTTATTTATAGATATAATTATTTAATATGTACACAAAAAGAAATTTAAAAAATTTATGGCTTTAAAAATTATTATGGTTTTACAAACTTTAACTAAGTATGAATTTTAAAACTTATTTTATTACTAACTTTTATCTTTTTTATTCAGTAATATGCAAAATCAATCTTTAAAATTAACTTTTATAAGTCATCTGTACTGAGTTTACAACATTTCAATACCGAATATTACATTTGTAATTTACTTTTATGTTAGAAATATTATTTAATTTATTATTTAAATCGTAATTTTCAATATTTCGTACATAAATAATTTAATAATGTTTGGAGTAATTTTGAGATGATGTTGTTACACTAATTTATTGAAGGTTTTGAAAATATTACCTTATGAAATTTTGATACTGAAATTTTTCCTCCGCTTACAAGAATAAATACACTTAGAATTGCATCCATTCTTTATATTATAATCAGTAAATTTTGTAAATAGATTTCTCTAAAATTGCTCATTCAATAACTTTTTATTTACTTTCTAGATTAAGCATAATTTTTTTTGGGGGGGGGGGGAGTTTCACAAACCTCTCCTTCTCTGAATGTACTTATTATCAGATTTTATTTTATGTATATTTAAACACTAATTAAAATTAAAGGAAGTCAGGAAATCATTTTACGAGCATTTATGTTTATTTGCATTATTTTTTTTGTTTTGAACCCTCAAATTTTAATCAATTCAAATCAATATTGTTTATTGTAACAAAGTAATCAAAGATGCGCTATGATTTTCAGTCGATTTTAATTGCAAACTTATTTTGCATTTCTTTTTGCAATACATGAATTCTAAAATACTATTATTTTCCCTTAATTATCATGTCTCCTTGACCATTATATTTTCTGTCTGGGATCTATTTTGTCACATACCACGAGCCAAAATATCGATGATTGATCCTCATTTCCGAACCGAAACATGTTCAATTCGCAAACTTGATCTTTCTTACTCATACTGTGGGATTCAAGCAACCTAAGTCCGCAGCGTTTTAACAAAATTAGTCTTGACTCTCTATATCTCTCCCTTTCTTTTATTCTTCAGTAAAATAATAGCAAATACGATTCCGTTACCCGCTATGTGAAGTGTGTAGAAAGATATAACTTCATGCGAAGAAAGCGCGCACTTTGGCATTAGGAACTACTTCCTCCTTCTGATTCTCATTGAGGGAGGGCGTCCCTCTCGGATTTATCATCATAAGAGCCTAATGGAAGCACATCTCTATCTTTTCCGAAGAAGTGCTTCAATTTAGGCTTTCGTAACATTGAGGAATTTAGACTCCACCTTTCAAAATGTCAATTACTTAAGCAAAAGAAAATTCCTATTTTCTGAGCAATTCTGTCTCTCTCCTCTTTTTACAGCATATCTACCTACATTACTTGTGTTTCCTTTCCACTTTTTCTGAAATTCATGTTCTTTCCCATTCTGTTGTCCTATTTATATAATGCATTTATTTATTTTCTGCCTTTTTAAAAATGAGTAACCGATTTTATTCTTAAATAATGCAAGTTATTTTCATCATTTAAATTTCGTTCTTTTCCGCATTATTTTATTTTTGAAATTTTAAATAAATTTTCATTTGAAATGTATCATAATCACTCTAGGATTATGTGTATTTTTTTAAGGGACACAGTACATTCAGTTAACAAAAATCGATCAAAATTCAAATAAATTTTTTTTAGCCGGAATTATTCTTTATATAATTTTCTATATCTCGCAAAATTTAAATGCTCTTGAGTTAAAAATTCCAGAGTTACAATAATTTTGCTCGTTTTTTATTCACATCCCAAATGCAAATAAAAACTTTAAACTATTTATTTCAGAAGGAAAAAAATAACTACCGTAAAATTCGGCTATAACACGCACTTGAACACAAAAAATAAGATCGAAATTTACGGATGCGCGTAATACGCCGAATATACCTTAAAATTAAAAAATAAGCTTGAAGAATAGTGCACACGCGTTTTGCGCCGGATTTTAGGGTAATGTATTCTCATTTAAAATGCTAAAGCTTTTTTTTTCCTATTGCGCAAATCTTTGATATTTTTTTTCTAACTGTTGCTATTAGTACATGTAACAAAAGTTGGTATGCATTTTTGATCAAAGTAATTCTTATTTTTTTAAAAAATAGTTGAATTTAAATTTTTACATTTTTTAAAGGAATTTTCGATACACTTTTCTAAAAAAAGTGTTTTACGAATATATCAGTTATGTTATCACAAACCCATACCAACTTTTATTATAGTGAGTTTGACGTCCTTGTAAATCAAATTTCATATGTGGCATCAATTATTGTAAAAGAGTATCTTTTTAAATCCCTCCGTAAAAATTTTTTGTTTTTATTTTAAAAAATTTAAATAGTTACCCTTTGTAGTGTTTTGAGCACAAAAACTGTTTTACGTAATTACATAAGTTACATGCAAAAACATGAAATCAAAGATACTTTTTTTTATAAATCGGTTTTTTTTTTTTTTGTTACCAAACTCATACCCCCCCCCCCTTTTTATTGCATCAAGTGTGTGACAGCAAATTCTATGTAATTACTTTCCTTCCACGTGTCCTTTTAAAACAAGTTTTTTCGAAATCTATAGAATTTTCTAGAAGAAAATAAAACTAATATCAAACGCATATGTATTTTAATAAATATATTACGTCCAAAGAAATATTTATACTGTTTCAATTGTGTATTAAGGAACATTTATTTTTTCATCTCCTTCAATATTTGCTTTCAGTTTGAATCCATCATTGAAACAGCTGTGACAATCAAACCAACTAATAAATTTTTTTAATATCCGGACTCTTTCCGAGTATTGTTTATTTTATTTTTATTGTAAAACTTAAAATTACTTATTTCATAAATGACATATGTATTTGGAAGGTCTTAATATTTAGTTTTTCTTATATAAATACAGTGTAAAGAAAAATAAAACATAAAATTTTGATGGTTGTATATTTACCTGGAAATTTTCAATTAATACTGATTTAAGGGTCAATTTTCAGTGTGCAAAATAAAAAAAATGATTGTAAAAAGGTTATATATGAACGAGTTTTACTTCCTAGCATATAAAATGTAATTGGATTTACTTTTTGTGTCTATTTACATGTATATAGATGAGATTTTATTTTAAAATATATGTTTGTATTTGGATAATAATTTTTGATGTATTTTTAAAGCAATGTTTGTGACTGTTTTAAATCCATTTCATTTTTAATTCTTAAAAAAACAGGAGCCAAGAGGAAGTTCTTTTAAACACTTGTCTCGATATTGAATTATTGTTTATCATTTTTTTATTTATGTACATAGATGTTTCAAATACTCCATTTTTCTCATTTTTCACCTTTACCAATAAGAAAATATGCGAAAATGGAGCGCATTTCATTTCGAATTATTTTAAGTCATAAAATAATGATTTTTGATAGAAAAAAAAATGAATCTGCTTTTTTGAAATCAATTTATTTTCAATTTATTTTGTACTTTATCACACTATTTATTTTCACTTTCGTGAGAAGAAAAGATAAATATTCGTTCTTTTTTAGTGATATGTTTTCAGTGATACATAACCATATGATTTATGAGGCTCTTGTTAATAAATCCTGTAATTCATACTCAGATGATAAATGTAGTTTTCTGAAATAACTAAACGTATATTCACAGAA
>BMAO01011811.1:0-42530 GCA_019973975.1 Trichonephila clavata
ATATTTCGGTATTAATTTATAAAGGTTATAAGCAGTGTCTTCAACTCTTTCGATTCATGGAACCCTTTAGAACTATAAGGTGTTTTCGGGAACCCCATTCCACTTAAAAGATTATATTAAACTAGATACACATGTTACAACTTTGTGCAAAGACAGCTAAAAAAGTATTATATTAGTTATTAACAGATTTTAATATAACTTGCTCACTAATAATTTTATTGATTATTCTCCTATCCGAGCATTATGTTTAGTTACTGGAATACGTGCTTGCATTTTTTACCTCAACTGTCGAAGTTTAGGTCTATTGAAGTTATTTGCTGTTGCATTTTATTTTCTGCATTTAATTTGTTTTTATATATTATTTTTTTAGCCTCTTATGTTGAGAGGAATTTTTCACTTAAATACATTTTTCAGAATGGTATTAAAATGTTTAGTAGTGTGACAAATCCTATGAATTGTGCATGAATTTGTAATTTATTTAATTTTGCAAAACATTGTACGAAAGAATATAAAATTATTTCGTGGAGAGAACCCAGGACAGTAAACAATAAAATATATTCAGAATCTAACGGGTAGTTTATATATAAATTAAAAAACCGTTTAATATTTTATTATAGTAATAGTTTAAAAAGAGAATTGCACGAAACATAAAGCTGTTATAATTTCAGTTTTAATGACTGTGATGAGCTTTAGATAGTTATGGTTATTCAAGGTTCATAGAGTACGCGAATTCATTTATTTTCAATTTTTTACTGATTAATGGAATCCCTGGGAACCCAGTTTGAAGATCACTGGATTATAGCATTCAGTGCAGGGGCGTATACAGATAATTTTTATGGGGGAGGGGTTACATTCTAAAAATCACGTAGACGTAAGCGCGAATGGATAATCTCTGGGGAAAATTCAAAATCTGTTGATCTAGCGGGGAAAGGGGTTGAATCCCCAAACCTCCCCCTTATGAAAACCACTAACAGCATGTCTCATTATTTTACTGCTAATGGACTGTATGAGTTTAACGTTATATTTATTGCATACTTATGTTAATCGCATTACTTCCCTTCATTTCTGTATTTAAAAACAAGCAAAATTGCTGCTTTTTTGGCATGTGGAAATGACACATGTGTAAAGCTTTTAGCACAAATAATGAAATTTAAAAAAAAAATTCGCATTAAATCTGCTTAAGTTTAATCGAATTTTCAAATTTAACCCCTTTAAAGGACGAGGGGGGGGGGGGTAAAGATCTGCTTTTTTTTTGCCCATCTGCAAATTCATATTATGTATTTTTTTTCAACACTGATGAAAAAATTCCATCATTAAAACAGGAAAAAAAATAACAATGTTAAACTATTTATAACAAATTTGTTCCATTATATTTCATTCTCGCTTTCACTGACTGAATCCCCTCACTGAACCATTCAGTAAAAGTTTCTTGAAGTGTATCAGCATATTGACATGACTTGGAGTTTTTGTATGAGGGCGATTATGGCGCCAGCATCTCAAGTACCAAAGTACAGATGCAACATGGTACAGCATTTAACAGCTCTGGTACTAACTTTGCACTGACAATACCATTCAATGTTTGGATTATGACCTATACCTGTTCTTATCCATATGTTATATACGTTTGAACTTGTGTTTCGTGATCTCAACTGAAGTCGAACAACTTAGGAATCTTCTCGATTTACGTGAAGAGAGTACAGCCCCGATTGATTAAGGTGTTCAAGAGTGTATATATGATCGGCTTTATTTAAGATGATATATCCCATGAGTTAAATATCGTAGCTCCTTCCATGTTAATCGTGGAAAATCTGGAAGATCAGAGCCACTTAAAAAAGTCCATATCACCTTTGCCCAGTCTATCAGTCTGACCGATTCGCGGACAAGCTTTTTTTTCCGTATCACATCAACGTGCTCGATGCACCAAAACAAATGAATATAAGTTTAAAAGCATTATTATTGTAGTATTTGAGAAACCAAAAAATATAGTAATGTTTAGAGTGATTAACAGTATTTTTTTAAATGACAGGTAGAAAAAGTGATTAAAATAACAAAACTCAAAGCTCGATAGATTAAACCAGTGGGGGGGAGGGAGGGCAACCTTTTTGGAAAAAGTGCCACTATCTGATAAAAAAAAATTCTGCGTGCCCTTTCAAACTTTTCCAACAAACAAAAGAATATTAAAAGGTAAAAAAAAAAATGTTACTTATAGGCTTATTATGAAATTTTTACACAAATAGCACAGATTTTATGTAAGTCCGAGTAGTGGAAATTTAAAAATAATATAATAAATAAGACAAAAAATAAGAGTTTCAGTTTTATTTTTAAAATTTTCTTTTCAGTTTCAGTCATTAAGTTAGGTATAAATAAAAATGAGTAACCATAAAAATTTAATTCTAAATAATTATTAAACAGTCAGTACTTTCTTAACGGGTTTTTCAATTTGTAGATTTTTCTGAATCATCTACTTAGGATCAGTGCTCGAAGATGTTAACAAAAATCGGGTTGTTTTATTTCTCTTTTTTTTCTCTCCAAAAAAAATCGAGACGAAAAAGCAAAAGTGTGTTAAAAAAAATTATAGTTTAAAAAAAATCTAAAAAACACGCTTTTATACTGAATCGAACTAAAAGTAAAAAAAATAATTCTTAATAAAGAATAAAATGCTTAACGAGAAAATGAATGTCATTGTGGTAAAAGCGTGGGGTGCTTTGTACTACATTTTTATACTAATTCAGCTTTTCGGAATAGAAGTTAGAAATTATAACAATTGATACATTTATAGAACACCCCACGCTTTTACCCCCAATGACATTCATTTTCTCGTTAAGCATTTTATTCTTTATTAAGAATTATTTTTTACTTTTTAGTTCGATTCAGTATAAAAGCGTGTTTTTTAGTTTTTTTTTAAACTATACTTTATTTTTCATTTTTTAGTTCAAACTACAATAAAAGCGGTTTTTTTTTTGTTTTGTTTTTTAGTTTTTTAAACTATCATTTATTCATTGTTGAATTTATCCTTGAGTTTGATATTTGAAGCTGGAATTACGTGGCTGTGGAATTAGTCTTGCTCTTCAATGGATATTAATTAACGGGTCTGAAGTGTATTTATTCTCTCCGTTTACGAGGCCTCGGATCGTTATATTAGATTCCGTCTCTTTTGAACAGGTCAAACAAATAAAAGTGTGTAAAGAAGAAAAAGTTCGAATTACAAAATTTTTTAATGTATTATGTTTTTTTACGGATTAAATATTATAAAATTCCTCCTTTTTGTTTTCTTTTTTCCCATTTTCATGCATTGTCATCCACTTCCGAGCTATAGTCCGAATTTCAAGTCTCTAGCTCCTCGGAAAGTCACACAGTTTAAAATCAGTTACAAAATTCCACCCGGATAGACATTAAAGAAAAAACGAGTTATTAAAAACATGGTAATATTAAGTATCAATCGTTTTTTTCACCTTTTAAACGTGTTCCTTTCATGTTAATTCGTATCATCATTTCTAAGCGTATTGCTTTATAAAAATAAAAAATATTTAGCAGTTAGAACGCAAATTATTTTTTTCCCTTTTTTTTATTTTCATTTTCAGAAAAATGTTTATATTATGGTTAGAAATTGCTAACACACACCCACCCTCCACTTTCTCAGATATAGAACACTTCTTTTGTTTGTTTTATTTCTTTTAACCGCAAGTGTATTTTATACTTGCATATATAATTAGCGTTAAATTCAAAAACACTTTAGGGTTACACCTTATTCTTTTAGTCGCCAAATCTGGAAATGATGTAGGAAATTAATCGCAATGTCTGAAAATGGTATATGGAACTAGTTGCCAAATTTAAAAATGATATATGCATTAAGTCGCCAAATCTGGACGTGATATATGGATTTGTCGCCAAATCTGATTATCCTTATTCCTGACGATCCTGAAAAGGACAATGGAACAAAATTATGAAATTATTGTATTGTCATCGGTCCTTGACAAGTGTGCGAAATTTCGAATGAATCCGATCTTTTTAAGTGGGTAAAAATCGAGTTTTAAGATTCCGTTACATGCAAGTGAAACTTAAAATAAAAGCGCGTTAAAAAGAAGATATATGATCAATCACAGAATTGGAACAGAACAATCTTTTCCTTGTAATCTTAAATTTAAATTAGTTAAATGTCGTATAGTATCGGTAAGAAAAGCTAAATTTCAAAGTCTATCTTTATTCTTGAGAAGCAAGCACTCACTAGGCAGTTAATTGTTTTCTTCCAGATATTAAAAAAAACACGCTTCCTTAAATTCCAAAATCTTTTGAATGCACTTCAAAACTAATACACACAACAATGATTTAGTGTTGTCTACATTATAATTTTCTATTGTAATTTAATTAAGAATATTTAAAATAATTTTTTTTTGTCTGAGACAACACCTTTCAATAAAACAGTAATGAAAAATTGGTATTTATTATAATCTTTTCAAATTTTTTAATTTTTCAATAAGTCTTCGCGTGCCACTCTTACAACTCAGCCGTGTCACAATGTGACACCCGTGCCGCGGATTGGCCACCCCTGCATTAAACCCTTTGAGCTGTAGCTTAGTTTTCGGGTTGATGACCCCTGTAGGGAGTTTTTTTAACAGTCCCCAAATTTTTATTTTCATTCAGGATAAGTAAATATGCTCTAAAACCGTTAAAGTATTCGCTACGCCGACTAACAAAGGTTTCATTGTTTCCCATTGTTTTCTTCTCTCCAGGAGCCAAATCTTGTTTCTGGCGATTGTTTCCACCCTCATCATCACTATTTGTCTCAGAAAATCCATCTCCTGATTCCTTATTTATTAAATTTTTCTCGATTTTATCAGGTTCGTTCGATTTTACCACTAGTTTTCGCCAACACGTCGCTATTTTGGATTATTGTAAATTCACTTGCTTTAGGAAAAATATTTGCTAAGACGGTTCTACTTAAGGTGCAAAGGTAAAATGAATACCATTTCTGCCAATAGATAGCCCTACTTCCCTGCAAAGACTCAGAAGCTGACGTACATGAACGGCTTTACCATCTGAAGCTAAAAACACAAAACGTATATATTCATCATTACCATTAAAAGGGTTAATGTGCATTAGCTCCTCTAAACGGTGGATCTTCGGTGGTACTAAAATTTGGACCCGCGACATGCCGGCCACAAGTTCGTGACCATAACCATTTGGCTACCGCAACTACGACACAATAATGGTTCGAGATTAAAATTTTTTTTTGAGAAAGATTCATAAATGGCGTGTTATTTTTGTCATGAAATCATTGCTCGAAATTACGTGATCAGTTGTCAAAGCTATTGCAGTATTTTCACCATTCGAAGAAAATTCAACACATTTTTCTATTCGAAGTTTGTGGGAAGGAAGATCAGTCTCTTCAGAAACGATGGATATTATGTTCTTTGCTATCTTGAAGAAAATATAAGAGTATCTCTTACTTTTAAACTTGAGAACTTCCTTCTTTTTTTCAAATTTATACAGGGTTTTTCATAATTCTCTCTGAGATTTCGGAGCGTTATAGTAAAAAATTAGAACGAATACAGCAGAAAAAAACACATGAAAGAACACAGACAAAGTCAAGTTTAATTTAAATATTTTACTGGTGTATTATAGTGAATGTATAGTCACATAGTAATATTAATACGATAGTCTAATTCTTTTCACACTACTCAACAAAGTACTATCAACTTTATTGACAGGTACATCCTAAGTCTTCTTGAGTCCTAGGCCCCTATGCAAAAGTAGCCCTGGGCCCCTACGCAAATATAGATCCCACCTATGACCCTTAAAAGTAGGCAAATTGTCAAATATTCGTACGAACAATAACCCGAAACAACTAAATGAGCATGAATTACAATCGTAAAAACCGGCTCGACGAACTGCCGCTTTTTGTCTGAATGAGTAATGAGGATGAATGGTGATAGGCATAGGCCTATACATAGGCAACGGTCAACGCTTATATCGTCCGAAATTCCCAGTTTTTCGGAGAATACAGCCCGAAATAACATTTGACCTTTGAAATTATTCCAATCATAATCTTATTAAGGCTGAGTAGAGAACGAGACGTGGCCGTCATTGTTACTTAGGCCTATGCCTTAAGGTATGTGACTACCTTCGGAGCACTTTTTTTGAAATATGTAAAATTTCACTTATGTAAACATATTTTTATTTGTAATGGGACATAAAAGTAAGAATTCAAACACAGTTTTTACAAAGTTATAAATATTTTTGGAAATATAGGGAATTTTGAGTGAAATTTCAGTGAAAAATTGCAATTACGGTAAGGATTGTGTTCAAAATTCTGATACATATATTCTAGTAATATTTATACAGTACATAAATAACATCATTTTCTGTGATTATAACTATGAAATTTATAATAATTCTGTAAAGTTTTCAAAATATGTCAATTTTTATGCAAAAACTCATTTTTTTACAAAAAACTAATGTTATTTTCTCACAAAAAGTGCAATAAAATTAATAAATACATACACAGGTATTAGATTATAGTTTAGACTACAGATAAAACTAAATTAAAGATTCTCTGAAAATTTCAAGTCAATATCTTAAAAAGAAATCTTGTAGTCAACCGTACCGTGAAGAAAAAAATTGAAAAACATAGTTTCTCAGAAAATGCATTTAAAGATTTTAATGCTATGTGAAAAATTTTCTACTGATTGTACATTTTTTAAACTCACCATATTTATAGCTCAAGCTCTTTTAAATTTCATGTAAAACTTATTTGGAATTTTTTTTAACCTTTTGCTGTTTTCCTGTGAATTTTATACACTATAACAATTGTCGTTTTTAGCGAAATTTTGGTGAAAAATTGCAGTTACGACAAATTTTTTACACAAAATTCTATTGAGTGTATTCATATAATATTTATACAGCACATAAATAACATCTTTATCTGTGTTAGGTATCAAAAGATTTGTAATACTTGAAAAAGTTTTTTAAATACGCCAAATTGTATGCAAAAACTCATTTTTAAAAAAAATTAATGCTTTTTTTCATAAAAAAGCAATTAAATATTTATATATATATATATATATAGACATTAGATTTTGATTCATAACACAGATAGAACTACACAAAACATGTTCTGAAAATTTCAATTTACTATCTTAAAAATATTTTGTATAGTGATCTTTATCGTGAAGAAAAATATTGAAAAAGTTTCTCGTAAAACACATTAAAATTTTTTTTAACACAAAATAAATACTTTTCTACTTACAAAACATTTTCAAAACTCTCCATATTTATAGGTTAAGCCTTCTTTAGCTTCATTTTTAGCTAATTTTGACTTTTTTTTTTTGCTTTTTGCTGTTTTCTGGAGAGTTTTGTTGAGGGTAATGACTGGCGTTTTGATTTTTGAATACGTTCTGTGTCAATTCCCATGTAGTTTTTAAGTATCATTGGATCAATTACCATACCTAAATAATTAAATACATGCAACAGTCATAAATAACCTGAATTATATAATAGGACAGCAATGTGTGAACCCAAAAACAAAGTTTTCTTGTGAACAAAAATTTCTTTTGGTAAAATAGACCATAACACATTATTAAAACTTTCATTATTATCTTGGGTCATGCCATGGAGGCATTTTTTTAACAAATCTTTATCACAGAGTGCTAAGTAAGTGGGCTTTATCACTAATGCTCGTTTATACTTGCACCAGCTGTCTTTCTTTGTAGGACATTGCCCATGCATGGGATTTTGATTGCTAGAGCAGCAGTGAAAGAAAACAGCTATTACAGCAGATTGCATTTTTTCGAGACATCCAACATTGCTACGGATGGCAATCCCGTAATAGTTCTGCAGTTTATCGATAAATTTATTAGTTAGTTTGTCCTTTCCACCAAGTCCTTTGGTGTTCTTTTTTAGTTTCCTTAGACGTGAGCCTACTCTTTTTTGTATATGACCTATATATTCGAGTTTTGAGACACTGTTTTCCCCATATATATTCTTTACTTGTAAAAAGCCCTTGGAATCCCCATCACCATAGTACTCGGTGTACTGCAAGTCTCATTTTATCAATGATCTTTCAAAAATTCTGAAAGCTCTAACAGCTTCCATATTTCCTGAGGATCCTTTCTAGTTTGAGCATTCATGCGCAGATTTCACTTTCATTTCACACATTTTGCAATACTGAGTCATTACTTCCAAATCTAAAATTTTCCCAGTATCAATGGAAATAGCTGAGACACAACCATTAAGCGACATATGGCCTCTCCGCTGCCATGTGCCATCTACTGAAACACCACAATTTGTACTTTTTTTTAAAATTTCGCACTTCTATTGATGCAGCTTTCATATTTTCTTCAGAACAAAACTGTCCTGCTTCCAGCAGTTTGAGTTCATGAGCTCTGAAGGTGTTTTTAGAAATGCAGGGCAAATTTAAAGTACATAGCAACTTCTTACCAGCTGTGAATCCCCTGCCAATCAATCTCAATCCAAATACCAATAAAGTATTGAGAGTGAATTTTTTATTTTCTTTACGGGTAGAAGTAAAGCCAGTCATGAATCCACAACTGCAAGACACACACAAGTTAGAGCAAAGTCTTTCCCTGGAATATTCTGTTAGTTTCAATCCAGTTGCATAGCATTCCGGACAACACAGGATTGAAATAATTCCCAATAAAGCTTGGAAATCAATAATTCGATTACCTGTAGAACCATGAAATATAGGTTCAGGCACATCAAAACTGTCATTAGTGCTCAATTTTGCTTCACTTGCAGACGACGCCTTGTTACTGTTTGGTGCTGACTTGGTAAATCTGTTTCCATAAAACCTTCTCTTTCTAGTCACTTTTGATCTAGTTTTCGGCATTTTGAAATTATTCACAATGAAATAAAACGTTAAAATTAAATAAAATAAATGAATAAATTGTAAAAATATCAAAAACAATTAGTAATAAAGAAGAATGCTTTCGAATGAACAATGTAAACAAAGTATAGACGATAATAGTATTGCCATTCAATAAAACAAGCTTGAATTAAAAAGAAACAGTTGCCAGATGGAAAAAAAATATTATTAAATAAGTAATGGATACCTTGATCTGTATTTACAATAAGTAATGAATGTTTATCTTGCTTAAAAGTCATGAAAAAGGAGTTCAAACTATTTGTTTACATTTTATGTCTCTTTAAATACCCATTTCCGGTTTTGAAAATTCCATTTCCGGTTTACTAATTAAGCTATAACTTTGCTTCTAAATATCGTAGGAACTAAAATAAAGTATTTTTGGAATCTTAAATATATGGGCTATAATATAAAAACATAAAAAAATTCGAAAAAATTCACCAAACACACGATTTTAGGGTAGTCCCTGAGACGTCCCTGATTATTGACAGCACGTGTCATCCTTTCCTTGTTATCCGTGTTGTCCGAAAACTTGGGTATTTTACATAACCCACATTTTCATATCCACTTTCTGCAGCGTGATGTAGCCGAACTATATGAAAGGATAACACTTGCTGTCAATAGCATTGATTATACCATGTTGAATAGAGGGTGGAGGAAATTGACTATATCGCATTGATGTATGCTTTGTGATCAAGGACTCCCACATAGAACACCTGTAAAATATGTAAATGAAACTTGAATTGTTTCTATATTCTTTCCTATATTCTTTTTTTGCTGCATTCGTCTAATGGTTTTTTTTTTTTTTAAATTTACAGAGCTTTGAAACCTTAGAGAAAATAATTTTCTGAATGCTTGGAAAAAATTTAAGAAGCCTCTTTACATAACTTCTACATGAAGCGTTGTACGAATCCACAATACATTATAATGACATTCATCTTTTTCTCTCGTGGCTGATGAGTTTTAATTTTTATTTCTTTCAAATGAAATGGGTTTTCATCAAGAAGTGTAATGTGTGCTTCTTCAAAATAGGACCCATTAACCCGCTTATAATGATGGTAGCGTAATAACTGATGATTATGAATTCTCTGCTGGATTTCGTCTAATGGAATAGAAGAAAAGAGGGTTTATATTGCTCATAAAATCTTATTGGTTCTCAAAGATTTTTTTTATGTAGTAAAACAGGACAGCTAAGAAACCGCAGTCCCAGTTCTGGTGTCACCTCATTTTAATATAGCTAAACATTTCGAATAGCTAGTTGAACAGCTAGAGTGCAGTGTTACTTCAATAAATCAAAAAGAGCCATTTAAATATATATATATACATTGATGTTACTACCAAACAAGTAAATAATTTGTACTATATTTATCTAAAAGGTGTCTTGCAAAAGAATCCTAACTCTTAAAATGATATAAGAGGTAAGTTCTTTATTATTTTCTTTTATAAGAGTTCTTTTTTCCTTTGAGGTAAGTATTATAGGTCAATTGTTTTGTTCTGTCGCTAGAGCAACGCACATGCCTGCAAGTATTTGTGTTTCAGAGAAAATAGATTTTTAAATAGTTGTGTAGTTCTGAGGATTGAAAATATCTACCGCAACAATTTCTGAAATGATAAACGACATTTATATCAATTTCCGCATTAAAATTTTTAAAGCTACTTTTTTTTCTTCAAAACAACACCTGGTATTAGGTGCCTTTGTATTTAGTTTTTCTTTTTTAATTTTCCTTATACATTTTCATAAAACCTAATTTGAATTACGTGATTTTTATTCTAGTTGATCATAAAACCGTAAGGATTTCTTTTTTTTTTTATATCTCGCGTACATTTTATAATTTGGCTTCTGAACGCTAAGAGGAGGAATTCCAAAATTGCTTTTATTATTAGACCAAATTATTTAAATGCAGCGATGACTTCTGTTTTTCTTCATCAAAAGTTTATAACGTTGTAACTTTTTTTGTCTCAATAGCTCAGTACCCAATTGAATATAATAAATACTTTTTGTTTGAAAATTAGATCCAACAAATTGGTTTTCCAATAAGTAATTCCTTTTCTGATTACTTAGAATTTTGCTTATAATTGAAGCTACAAAATTAAATAATCTTTTATTGATCTGAACTTTTTAAAAAGGGTCTGTTTTTGTAAACGCGTGAAAGAATAATTGCATTTTTATTTGGAAAACTTGATTCCTGTATGTAAATTAATATACATTAATCACAAAGTTTACAAAAAAATTTGTATGAATTAAAAAAAAATTGTATGAATTAAAAAAAAATTGTATGAATTAAAAAAAAATTGCATGAATTAAAAAAAATTGTATTAATTAAAAAAAATTGTATGAATTAAAAAAAAATTGGATGAATTAAAAAAAATTGTATGAATAAAAAAAATTGATAATTAAAAAAAATTGCATAATTTAAAAAAAATTGCATAATTTAAAAAAATTGCATAATTAAAAAAAAATTGCATAATTAAAAAAAATTGCATGATTTAAAAAAAAATTGCATAATTAAAAAAAATTTATGAATTTAAAAAAAAATTGTATGAATTTAAAAAAAATTGTATGAATTTAAAAAAAAATTGTATGAATTAAAAAAAATTGTATGAATTTAAAAAAAAATTGTATGAATTAAAAAAAATTGGATGAATTAAAAAAAATATGAATTAAAAAAAAATTGGATAAATTAAAAAAAAATTGGATAAATTTAAAAAAAATTGGATAAATTAAAAAAAAATTGGATAAATTAAAAAAAATTGATAAATTAAAAAAAATTGATAAATTAAAAAAAATTGATAAATTAAAAAAAATTGCATAAATTAAAAAAAAATTGCATGAATTAAAAAAAAATTGGATGAATTAAAAAAAAATTGGATGAATTTAAAAAATTGGATGAATTAAAAAATGTATGGATTTTATTTTAATACATTAAAATGTATTTTAACTGCAAGTGTTTTTTTTAACTCCCTCGGAAAATCTTAAAAAGTAAATTATTACAAATTTATTTCTTGGTAAAAAAAATCAAAGTAAACATACATGATACGAATAGACATTCTTAAAAAAGATGTTTATTTCCAAATTTCTGTTGATTTATATTGATCGATTCGCTAGAGCAACATTTATGCTATTGACGACTGACCTCGTAATTTTGTAATATAATGAAATGACGGAGATGACACCTGAGTTGATGTCTCACTCAGGTAACTTTTCCACAGACAGAGATGACTGGCTCCATTTAAAGCTGGTGCCATGGTTTCTGAGTGGTCATCTCGTGACCAAAGTCTTCGTGTTATGGTTTCAAATCCTTGCCGTTGAGGACTTGTGTAAAGGAGGAGATAAACATTAAATTTATAGAGACTCAAAGTCCTTCTATTGGTATGTTGGGAAAGTTAGGAGAGGAGGATGCCAGTTCGGATGCTCTTATAATTTGACCATTAATTAAAATTACGACATTCATTGTGCTTGCTTTGACGGGGCTCAAAATTATGAGGTTTATTGCCATTAGCCCTTACATTACTTCATAAGTCGATGGTAATAAATAGTTTATGAAGTCCGATATTAATTACCTTCATGCAGCTTTTAAATGGAATGTTAATTAATCAATCAAACCCCCGCCTCATTTGGAATGTAGGGTGTCAGGATAGATGTCATCCTCATCAATTGACCGTTGTTCCAAATTACGAGGTCCATCACCAAAAGCCAGAGCATAGCTTCAAAGTGCAAAGTTAATAAAAGAAACATTTATAAGTTTTTTGCTATGTTGAAAAACTGAACTCATAATCGGAACAAATATTCAAAAAGAAAAGTTATACCGATTTTTTAATTAATTCATGACAATGTACATATAAGTAAATTTGTGGAAATTCGTTTTTAAAGCTTAGAGAAATTACAAAGTTTTACCACTTTATCATGTTCAATTTTAAGCCTATATAGCATTACATATAGAAGAGAAAATGTGCTAATCTTCTAAAGGATAGTCGGAATGTAATATTGAGAATTGGAGCAATATTCAATTTGAAAAAGTGTTCCAAATTTGGTTTCTAATTCTTTGACATCACGCATAAAAACCTTAACACACAGGTGTTCCAATTTCCTCCCTCATTTTTATGTGTCTTTCACAGAATTTGGGTATTTGGAAACCGTTTTGAACAGCTTCAGAGAGAAAGAGCTATCAAGTTCCTGATCGTGATGATGTAATTACTGCAGCACTATAAAAATATTCAAAGAAAATGTTATGGGAAGTTTGCTAAAGCTCAGCAAATATTCCGACCTTAATTTAAAAATGTGTATTTATCTAAAATTATTAAATGAAGAAAATATATGCAACATAGTTTTATCTTGTAATTTAAATTTCTTTAATATTTAACATGTGAATTCTCCTTTGACTCGATACTGAACTAAATACTGGGAAACATTTTTATGGCAATCAAGAATGTTGCAAGTTCGACGCTTGAATAAATTGAGGAGACAATATTTTTTAAATAAACATAAATATATATACTGTTCTATTATAATTTTAAAATTTGGAGGAATATTGTCTATTTCCCATTTTTCTATTTATTCATATTTTACTAAAAAAAAAATATTATGCTATATATTTCTCTTACTTAGCATGTGATACGAATATATTTACAAAGAAAATCATCCCATACCTAAGCAAAAATTGAAAGAATTACAAATATTACAGTGCTTTTTTCTTCTTGTTGTTCTTGCAATATTAAGTATGAAAGGGGATCCTTTATATTTTCCCCTAGAAACTGCCGCTATAATTGTATTTATGATTTTATTATTTTTTTGTCCTTCTAACTTTATATTTTACACTATTTTATAAACGTTGGAAATGTCACAAAAACTTGAGTAAATTTTTCAAATATATTAATTTAAACTTTAAATTCTATAAATTGTTAAAATTGATAAATTTTTTAAAGTTTTTTTTTTGTTCCTGTACAATGTTTCAAGCTCTGAATTTATATTAAACAATCTTTTAAACGTTTTTAGAAATATTCGTTGTATAAAAGTTAGAAAAGAAATTTGATTCAATTGTAAGAAATTTAATTTTCTATAATAAATATTTTGGTTCAAAATTGGTTTTTCACCGAAAATGTATATTTTTCAATATGAGTTTTTGGGTGTGTGTGAAAAAATCCGTTAACTCTTTCGAAAAATCTATACCTTCTCAGTAAACCATTTTACCTTTATAACTTTTTGTATTTTCTAATATTTGCAAACAATGGTCAGTAACCTGCTTTCAATTTATAAATTATGCATAACTTGTGTGTACAAGACAACAGGTTTATTTTAATATTTTTTTATTTAAGAAAAGTTTACGTTACTTTTAATGTGTTTTTCCCCATTATTTTGCTACGTTCGGATCTTAAGAAACATTTCATGTACGTGTCTAGGCTGTTTTACATTAGAATTTCTCTTGTTTATAACGGAATCGAAGAAAAACGATATGGGTCAAAAGGTTAGAAAGAGCAAAAGTCAATCGCAATACTCACACTCATTGTTTTGGGAATTGTTGACTGACCTCATTTGACCATATGTAAAAGAATACTGTAATAAATTTCTCAGATAAACACCTCTGTAAACTATGCTTTCGTGACGAGGTGTGTTGTTGTTATGTTATAAGGAAGGAAACGCCAACGCATATTTTCTTAGGGATTTAAAACAGAAATAGATCCAACACGTGGCGTTTTCCCCTTAAAATCTGAAGTATAGAGCACTAATTTCAAATTAGAATGTACCCATTCTTCGCGTGCATGAGTTTGTAAGATTAAATTGAACAGTTTTCAGTTAGTATAAGTGCAAGCTTTATTAAATAATATTGCCAAACTAAAACTTGATTTTTGAGGAATATATTTTTACTGTGATTCATTCGAAAAAGAATCTAAATTCTGATACACAAAAATAAATGTAACAATCTTTAAAAAAAAATACTGATTATAAAGAGCAATTTATTGAAAGCAAAGCTAGATTGTGATGCCATGTGATATAGTATCAGAGTGACATAGTATATGAGTAGAGGTTGCTTTATTGTTGATTAACATTACACTTCGAAGCAACACGACGGGTATTGGTGATTATTTTCGTATTTTTGAACCGCTGTCAAATGATGCATACCATGCTAACGAAAGGACTGAGTCCAATTAGATTTAGTCGCACATCAACCCCTCTATACGCTATTTATAGCGGATTAGTAATTTTTTAGCGGTGGAACAAACAGCGAAAAAAATTAAAACCTTATCCATTAATTGTGAGGTTAAAAATTTGTACAAACCCCATAATTTTCATGGACTTGCTTAAAATCAAATCTCGGCTCACATTCACTTGGCTAACGTCAGTTGACACGTCCACCTCAAAATATGACTGCAACAAATATGGCTGAGGCACGGCTTTCTTATTATTATCTCAAGCTTTCTTTTTTTTCTCCTTGGCTTATCTGACCAATAGTCTGAAAAGTTGTGATATGATATTGTTAGGAAATATTTACTCACACACGCAATCTTATCAATCTAGTACATGTGTATCCAAGTTGCTAGCATATTTTCTGGTTATTTACGCTTGCACTCAGTCTGTTTTTCGATTCTGAATTTGTCCATTTCCATTTTTAGTGGGTTTTTTTAAATGTCATATATGAGACTTTTCTTTTAAAAGCTTGACAAAACTAAAGGAGTGGATTTTTTTTTAAAATTTAGATAAATGTTGTAAGTATACAAATCTTAATTTTTGCGTTTCTTTTATTTTAGATGCTAGTCTCATGTGAGATTATAAACACATACTATTTTTAAAATATTGATTCCTTCCGTCTTATGAATATTAAATAATTCATTTGACTCGATTTGAATACTTAGCTTTTTTCGGTTTCGACAGAGATGTGTCTTGTCGTACTAAAATTGTATTTTTAAAGTAGTTTAAATTTCTTTTAAATTACGTGTTTTACTCCAAGTTATTACTTATTTTATTTCCGTAAAATCTTTGAAAATTATATATAGATAATACTTATAATATTAATTTGCTTATAAAATTTATTTTATGATTGATAAAAAAATTACAGTTTATTTATACAAAAATGTTAGAATTTTTTTTCACAAAAATGTTGAAATTTGATCTTTGTTATGGAAATTCTTAAATAGTTAGGTACTTTTACAACTAATTTTGTGATTCGCAACGATAAATTAATAAACGATAAATTGGCTTTTTTTCTGTTTTCTTTATTGGTTTTCGCTATTATTGTTCAATCTTTGGTAAGACATGAGTATACATTTTAATAACAAAATTTTCTCATTCCGAAAATATGTTTGCAAGTCCAATTTATTCGAAAGGATAAATTGATTTTTCCTGAGGAATATTAGTAAATGTATTAAAAATAGAAATTATTTATTTATAAGTTAGATAAAATTGTAAAACTCTTTTGACAGTATTTGTTTTTAATATGCAACTTTTTACTTCGTCACTTTTGATTGATATTACACCTGTGTCTTTATTTCAAAGATTTTTCTTCAGTCTTTTTTTAGTATCTGGCAATCAAAATACAGTTTTTTTTCTTATGTATTTTAATAATGGTCTTAACTGTTTGACATGCAATTATAGTTTTTCATTCTCATGAAGCTTCTAATTTTTTCCATCTTTGTCAAATATGTGATATTTAAACATTTATTTGTATTTCTCATAGTAAGAATCTTTTTACCATGTTTTTATTAACTCGCTTTCTTGTCTGTCCGGGTGGAATTTTGCAATTGATTTTAAACTAACTTCCCAATGAGCTAGAGACTTGAAAGTTGGACCATAGCTCATAAGTGGATAACAATGCATAAAAGTGCAAAAAAAAAGTTATTGTCTTGAGCCCGGGCCCCCGAAGAGGCTTGTATGTCTGTCCGGGTGGAATTTACATAAACAAAGACCACCTGTCGATAACACGGGTTGAGTTGCGTCTGCGTATTCAATTTTGTGGCCCTGGGTTCAAGTGGGTTTTGTGGCTCAAGAGGGAACCCCAGGTTGCCAAATTTTTATTAACTCGCTTTCTTGTATGTCTGTCCGGGCGGAATTATGTAATTGATTTTACTTCTTGATGAGGTAGAGACTTGAAATTTGGACTATAGCTCAAAAGTGGATGGCAATGCATGAAAATGGTTATAAAAACATGATAAACAATTTTTTAAAGAAAATTATTATTTTTAAAACAATAATGATCTTAATTTATGAAATGAATGTACTTATAAGCTGAGAGTATATGTCGCCCGAAAAGCATTTTTCGGGATTCAACGTATAACAATCAAAATCAACAACAGTAAAAAACAAGTCTGTCAATTTATAATATAAAACTAGCTTTTAATTTGCATAAATCATTATCATTGGCAACAAATTGAAAAATTCTAAAAAAAAAAAAAAACCTTCTTTTATATTTGGTGTGGGTTGAAAATTAAGAGATTTAAGAGCCAGCTCACAGGATATTACGATTCAAAATTCAATGCATTTTTTATCGTAGCTCTTTGGGGGGGGAAAACATTTCTTCCTTCGATATACTGAATTTCTTCGAAAATAGATTTAATGGGTTTATTATATATAAAAATTGTGTTGTGTGCAGCTGTTTGTTTTCATGCCTTTAAATCGTGACTTTTGTACTTGCTAATCTTTCTACTTATCCTTTTTTCCTTAAGACCTCTTCATAATTATTGTTTACAAAGTTGTTACGAAATATTGACCTGTGCATGTGTGTGTGTGAATACTAAATTATGACTATAAAAAAACACATTCACCCTTTTCGTGAATAGAGTGTTCCATACTTTCAAAGGTTGGTGATCTTGTTGGGATTATTTCTTTCATTTGAAATAAGTTTTTTTTTTTCTATGAGGAAGAAATTACTTTAAATTCAACACTTACTATTTTGAATAGAAATCAGTTCAAGTTTACCGATCTTATATTTTGCCAAGCATAGATTTTCAATAATCTTATTTTAAGATTTTAACAGACGCAATTAATACTAGTGTTTTAACTCAAATATTATATAAATGGATATTATTTTTCTTTCACTTCTATGTGTTCTCATACAAATGCAATAAGATCAGAAAGTTAAACAAAAATTAAACGTTCGAGTTCAGCTAATAGTTGACAAGTGTGTCAGACATTAAACAATTCAAGTCGATTACATATTCTTGCCAAAATTCATATTTAAAAAAGATTATGATGGGCTCTATATATGCATAATTATTTTAAAGCGAACTTTTTTTATCTAAAGGGCCCATCAAACTCCCTTTTAAATACTCCAATGCTAGTATTAAAGTAATAAAAATGGTTTTCTGCTGTATTTTGTAGTTTTATAAAAACTTTTATATTCTCAACATTCAAGTAATTTTGTTTCATAAAACTCAGTAGCTTATTTTTCATAATACTTTAATTGCATTGAGCAATGGCAGATTTATTACAGTCACTCACAATATTGATTGGAGATTAGAATCTGACAAGGTTATGTGATCCCTCAAGTCTTCTCAACGACTGTTAAATATGAAAACTTTATATATTTTGAAATTATTGTTTAACAAAAATATTTCAGTCTCTCTTTTCAGTTTTTATTTTAGACAAAAATGTTAAGTCTGCTTTATTTTCTTAATATTCACTTAGATTTTTATAACACTCTAAAAAAAGGTGATTTTTCTGTTTCATTTTGAGTTAAATACATAATCTTATTTTACAAGTAATCAACTAAATTTTCTTTCTTTTTTTTCCTATCTTGAGCGCTAGCCATGTTATGTTAGTGTTGAGACAATCTGTCGATATTCTTGACAGATATATAAAAGTATTGCAAATCTCTTTCATCTAAGTGATTAAAAAAAGAATAAGTAGGGTCTTCTAAGTCAACAGGAAGAAAAGTGTTTAGATGATTTATTACTTTCTTACAAAAATCTTCTAAGCCTCTTGTGACTGCTATTTCTCTCCAAGAGAAACAGAGAAAATGACTTCCTATTTAATCTCGGCATGCTAAAAAAGCAAACATGATTGACAGTTATTTTGGAACATGTTTATATGTATGTCAATTCTTAGCTTGAGATCAGTAAAATACTCATGTTCCCTCTCCTTATGGTTTCTACTTAATAACTTCCGTATAAGCTATTCAAAGGATTTAGTCCTGTTTTTCAGAGCAATAACGAAAAAATTGCTTCAATTTCGGCGCTGTCTTTCATAATTGATAACCACTTTAATGAAAAAAGAAATGCTTTTGAGAGAAAGAGCAAAGTATTAAATTGAAATATTGCGAATGCTTCTCATGAGTTTTGAAACATCAAATAGTTGTTTTTGTGCAAATCTTTTTGATGCATAGGATCGATGTTTCATTATTTAACAGGTTGAGACTTCATTTAACAGGAGTCTGTCTATTCAGAATAAACTTATAAATTATTCATTAAAGCATTCAGATGGTAATACGAGTTGTATTTTTGAAATTGAATCAATTGCTCAATAAGGAAACTAGAAGCAACAAGCTGTACATACAGTGAAAATCGTTCCCCACGAAACTGAGGGACTGAAATATTTTTTCGTGTTAAAAAAATTTCATGTCAAAGGATATTGCAAAAAAAAACATATATCCAATACAATTAAGTTTATAAGAGTACATCCCCCCCCATAGATATGTAAAAAGGCATGTATTTAATAAAAATCAATAAAACAAAAACATTCATAAGAACTAAATTAAACTTAAAACAAAATTTAGCAGTACCAAAGTCTTCATAGATTTCGGTTCTCGTCCCGTTTTTGATCAACAGCCTTAAGAAGCACCATCTTCCCCGAAAGCTCTTTGCCATTGTGCTCGTTAAAATAAATAAATAAAAATTTTAAAAAAAACCCGCGAACCAAACTCATTGATTTTTACTCACACTGCAATGCACTCGCCACCGAATTCCAAGGTCAACTGATGAGAGATGAGATGTATTTGTATAGAGTTTGTAGGAGTGGAGAGAGTTTGAAAGTAGCTTTGATAAAAAAAATGTAGCTCGTGTCACAGGCTATTCCGAGGGTATTTCAAAGCCAAGTTATCCTCCTTTCTACGAAATATTTGAAACCACCTTCCTTTCATTTCACACCCCTCTTAAACCTCGCCTGTGCGGCTGGTGTTTTCCGTATTTTGTTCATTCTAAAAAACAATCTTTTTGCATTAACCTATTTTTTTTTCGTGTTAAGAGAAAAAATTTATGAAAATTCATAGTAGTTTGTCGGAGGCGTTGTATTATTTCGTGTTAACCGATATTTCATTGTAAGCATTCGCGCGTTAATCGTATTTTGTTGTATTATATATTGATAAATATTACAAATATAAGTTTATCTTGATTCTAGTTTATTATTTTTAAACATTTTTATAAGCATTTTAAAAATACAAAAATTTTGATGAGAAATCTTTTATAAATGTTAATATTATAGTAACTAATATTTCCGCTCTCCGTCACAGACAATTATTGTTGTTGTTTAATATGCTATTTTTTTTTTCCTTTTTCATTTTAAATTCTTATTAAAATAAATATACACATATATAGTAAAAATACTGCAATTTGAGCACTTAACGAGGAAACGGTTCAGTATAAGATTAGATTTATTATATTAGTTTATATGTACCGTAAAATCTGGCGTATAACACGCACTTGAGCCCCCAAAAAATAAGATCGACATTTACGGGTTTGCGTTATACGCCGGGTATAAAAATGATAGCTCCAAAAATAAAAAAAGAGATGAGCATAAGAAAAATTAGACTCCTACATAGATTGAAATATTGTTTATTTAAAAGAAATGACATGTGTGCCTTACGAACTAAAAGCGTTATAATTCTAGAAGTATGCTATTTTTCAAAAGTGCCTGGGCTAATACCTCGAATAAATTATTTCAAAACATAAGAGTTATTGCACACATACATTTCAGGTTCCTTCGTAAAAAGGGGGTGCGCATTATGCGGCGAAAACAAGTACACAAATTAAAAAATTTAACTTGAAAGTACAGGTGCGCATTATACGCCGGATTTTACGATACTTTATTTTATTGCATGTTCAAATGTGACTTGAGCATAGTATGTGATCACAAGTACAGAGTATCATTCAATATTATACTTGTTTTCTCACTCTGGCTTCAAAAGTTTACTTTGAAAAGAGAAGGCTATGCTTTGTTTCTTGTGTTTTTTAATTCAAACGATTATTCCATTGATCTAAATTTCAATGCACATAGAAATAGTTAATTAATGGATCTTTTATTAATAAATCAATCTAATTATCTTTGTTCATTCGTATATTTCTTATGTTTTACTCGCATGGTACCTAATACTCTATAAATTTTATTGACCGACTTTGTATCGGCCAATCACATTCCTTCTTTTCAACTTAAACCTACCTTACAAAAATCTTCCTAATTTTTTTTTTTATCTCGGATGCCTTTGCTGTATTTAAGTCGATTAGGATAAAACAGGGGTTGCCAACCTTTTTAATAAGAGTGCCACTATCTGATAGTAAATCATTATGTGTGCCAACTTTTCAACAAATCAAAACATATAAAAAAGTGAAAAAAATGTTATTTATTGACTTATGGTGCTTTTAGGCTAATGGCATATTTTTTCATACTAGTCTGAGTAAGGAAAATTTGAAAATATTATAATAAATACTTAGGTTTTATGGTTAATAAACTTTTAATTTTATTTTTTAATAAACTTGCTGAAGTAGAAAATAAAAAAGAATAACTTCAAGCATTTAATTCTAATTTACGATTAAGCAGCAAGTACTGGCTTAATGTGGCTTTTCAATTTGTAATTTTTTTTTGTTTAGCCAAAATATGAGGACTGTTTATTAAGTAAGGTCCGTTTATTTTTTTTAAAAAAAACCAACAATATTTTGTTAAAAAAAACCTTTATTTTAGGATTTTACATACTTTTGCCTATTTTCCTAAATAGATGCCGAGTTTATTAATGCACTTGTCATTAATTAAGTAGTGAAAATCCTCTACAAAGAAGTCTGCAGTCTGGATGGACAGCTAAGAGTTCACTGCTGCTTTAACTTCTTAACGGCGTGGCATGCTGTCAAAAGGTGTTTTGCGTCTCCACACTAAAGCAAAGCCTCACCCTTCTCGAACGACTCGGGACGTAATTGAATCTTTTGGGCTGTTAGGTTTTGGACCATGCACCATACAGCCCCTACCCTGCTCCTCTAACGATTTCCACCTTTTCCGGTACCTCAAACACAGTTTTGGTGGGAAGCGCTTCAGTGACAACGAAGAAGTGAAAGCGGCCATGAACTCTTGGCTGTCTGACTTCTTTGTAGAGGGTTTTCAAAACTCAGTTCTATGACCAGTGCATTTATAAACTCGACAACTATGTAGAAAAATAGGCAAAAATATGTACAATCTTAAAATAAAGGTTTTTTGAAACAAAATATTGTTGTTATTTTTTAAAAAACAAATGAACCTTATTTAAAAAACAGCCCTCGTATTTTACATTAGGATTAGTTCTTGAAGATGCTAACAAAATTAAGTTGTTTTAGGTGTATATGAGTTAATTTTCAGGGAACAATAGTTACAGTTTTTTGTGGGATATGGAGCAACAAAGGCTATTATCCTTTTTGAACGATATTATGATTTTATTATGTTCGTAATAGAAAATATTTATTCACAAGCAAATGTTGATCCAAAACTACAACAATATCTGACATCCAAATCGTCTACATTTGGAAAATTACCAATCTAGTATTTGTTGTAGGTTAATAATTCCAATTTGGATTTCAGGTGGGTAACAATTAACATCTTGTAGAGAAATTGAAAAAGGATTTTTGAAAATGCACTGAAGGGGGGAATCCTTGAAAAGGAATATTAAGTTTTTAAATTTTTTATAGCTCAAACGGTGCATTATATTAACTTTGGTAGATAGTTACTGCATTATTGAGAAATGTGTTAATCTTTTTTCTTCAAAGTAGAGACAAAAGATACAAAAGTTGTTTACAAAAGATATATGACCAACTTGAGTAGAAAAATGTCAACTATTTAAACGTCCAATTATATCGGTAGGAAAAGCTTAATCTCCTAGCCAGTCTTCATTCTTTAGTAGCAAACACTCACCGGGCATTTTATTGTTTTCTTGCAGGTATTTTTTTAAAAAAAAAATACGCTTCCTCAAATTTTAAAATCGTACGAGTGCACTTTCTTTGGAAAGCTAGCGTGCACAACAAGGAAAGAGTATTCTTTACATGATTGATAGTTTTTTTTTATTATAATTCAATTAATAGTGTTTAAAATAAATTTTGAGGTGTTTTGTCTGTGTGTAAAACAACAATATTTTAATAAAATTGTAAAAAAAAATATTGAAAGATTTGAAAATATAGTAAAAAATAAGTCTATGCTTGCCACTTGAACAACTCCGCTGTGCCACACGTGCCGCGGGTTGGCTAACCTTGGGCTAAGCTCTGCCCACTTTCCTGATCCAATTTACGCTGTTTTTTTTTGTGTGTTTTTTTGGTTTAGCAAATTTTTTAGAAATTTTCAAATTAATTCAACTTTTTAATTCTAAGTATTTTTTTTGTTCAAGCTTAAATTTTTCATTTTAAACTAAAACTGTTACTAAAGGGCAAGTAGCTAAGTTATCAAAGTCACTTCAAATGTCGATTCTAGAGGTTTAAGTCCGGTGGGGCTAAATATTTCGTAAACCTGTTTACAAGTGCTTTAAAATAGGGGGGGGGGACTTCTATATTGAAGAGTTGTATTCTTAAGCATACCTGAAAATTCTCTTTTGTCTGGTGATTTTTAATTGTGGTATCAGTTACGTAAAATTTTGAATTTTGTATAGTTCAATTTATTTACTAGTTGAAAGTTAAGTAACTTAAAATTATATTTCTAAAAGAACCTTATGATTTCATTAACTGTGTAGTTTGACCTACAATTAAAGTGCATCTCAAAGATAAAATATGAGAAGAATGAAAAAAGAATTAATTTATAAAAGAGCAATTTTCAAACTCTCTATCTCTTAATGTGCACAATGAAACTTAAATGTTGAAAAATTATAGGAATCTATTTGAAAATTAATGTATTTATCACAAGAATATTCAACATTGTGCAAAGTCAGTCCTCTGCAAAATTTGACTAACAGTTTATGAATTTTAATATTTTAAACGAAGTTTTTGCATGTTTGAACGATAACTTCATCTGTATTCTAACCAATTTTCATAGATGTGTGAAGATAGAAACAGAAAATTAGTTATTGAGTGTAAAAACACGAGCGCTTTAAATGCTTTATTTTGTTCAGTGTATTTTTATTTCTATCCTAAAAATGTTTGTATGTCAGATAAATTTTGCAGCGATTCGAAGTCCTCAGTTTTGACAGAAAGTTCACAATAATGGGTATTACCATCCAAATGTCTTTCATATGATCAGAGTTCCAATTCAAATGTTATGAATGAACTTTTGCAATGAAATTATTATGAATATAGAATTTTAGACAAAGCCTAACCTCCATAGTCGGCTTTGCTTTATTTGCGGAAAATAATATTTAAAGGATGAGAAAAAAACTGATATATTTCCTTTATAGTTATATCAAATGGATATTATCTAATTATTGCCATATTGCCGAAATATTGTAATAATTAAAATTAAAAATTAAGATTGTGTAAATGCTTGTGTGTATTATATAAGAACATATTTTAGAAGACAGACAGAGAGAGAGAGAGAGATTGCTTCTTTTATGAAAATTTTAAAACTATTCTTATTGGTGATAAAGTTCACGACTCAATATGAAAACGCGACGATAGCTGCTTTTCTTCTCAACATTATATATATAAGCACAATTTACTAATTTTTTAAGGAAATATTCACGATAAAGCAAGTCGCATCTGCGTCAACTGAATCATTTCTGTGACATTCTTCTATAAAGCTGGTATAAGTTTTTAGGTGGTTTTATTTAGAGTTCTACTGATAAAAATATATGCAAATAAAATCAAATGCTAATTCTAAAGGGGCATGTGATGTTAACAAAATGAATTCCTCTTCTACTATTTCGAGATATATTTCTTGAAATATTAAGATTACTATCTCATTCAGATGGCCGTTAGTTATACATTTTTAATTTGTTTTTCTTGAAGGTTTTAAAAATGCCAATTACTTGTTTACACTCAACCGTCAGTGAAAGCACGCAAAGTTGTTCCTGAGCAACTTTTAGAAATTCAAACATTTCAAGAGGAAAAAAAATATATCCTGTGAACGCAAAAGATTCAGTTAACATTGTCCTTGCATATTTGATTTACGATATCCTCTCTCCTTTTATTACTGTGCTTATACAGTCTACTGAACATTGGATAAAAAGTTTCGGTCATTTGCCTTGGGTACTTATGTGTCACATTTGGTGAGAAGATGGGAAAAAATATCTTTCATTTCGCTGAATATCGGACATTTTTCATGTATAAATTATTTTTCAAAGCAAAATGGTGGTATTTATATTTTCTGTCTTGACATATATAGTAGATTATGGGTTGCTCAAGTTGGTTACTTCATGTGATTTTCAACGCGCGATTTCCGTTAGAGTTCAAATTTTGCTAAAACATACTATCATTGAGCTTTGTGTCTTACCAGTGTGTTGTATATTTTTTGAACATGAGTGTAAATTACTATTTAAAGTTTGTCTAAATTAATCGAAAAAAGTGCTATTTTGCTAAAAATGATCTAATTAAAATTTTGTGACCTTTTTGGAATATGCCGTATTTTTATGAGCCGTATCAATCAAATTTGGTGTCTATTATTAGGTAAGTATTATATATATTTTAAAGGAACATGAAAACCTTCTGTAACCAGTCAGTTAAATCAGATGTTCCATAATTTTAATGATGTTGAAATTATGCTAATGTATGGGTTAAAAATTTTGAAGACAACTTGCAATTTGAAATAGACATATTTTCTTCGGCTGATTTATACAACTCTAAACGGATTTTTTTTACCTGAAAATAAAATTTTATTTAATCCACACGTTTTCTTCTAATAGTCGAATTATTTAAATTATCAACTATGGTATGTAAATGAAGAAATAAATCTTCTAGAAACTTATATCTGAATATTAAAAGTGTTGAGTTATTTAAGCATAAAAATTTATTTGTTGATTCACAGTTTTTAGAAATTTATCGTGAAGCTCTAAGATTAATTATCCCTTTGTAATATTAATTTATCTCGTTAAAGTACGGCTTTAAATGCGATGGTAAATTAAAATGATTTTATTTTTAAAAAAAAGCCCAACAAAGTTATACTTGAAGAATTACAGATTCGAGAATCCAAAGAGAATAGTGTTCATAAATGTGATTTTTAATCATACTCATCAAAGATTGTCGTAGAATTATGGGAGCTAGTCTGCTCAATTAATTTGAAATTCAAACTTTTTGTAGTATGTTGTATGAAAAATTGTTGAATTAACTAAAAGCACTCTCGTATAAATGCGTCGTCATTTTCACTTGATCGTATGGCTCTAATTACGCTCTTGCAAATTTAATAGATCCTTAAGCAGTTAAAGCGGGAATCTATATGAAGATTCCTTATTATTAAATCATTCATTAAATAAATGAATAAATCTTAATTTCATCGTTATTTTTAAATCTGTGAAATTTATTTTTCTTCATTGTTAGATAAACTTATAAAATTGTTAATTTATCCCATTTTTAAAACTAATAAATTCATTAAATTTCAATTTTAGGAATTAAATTTATTTTTATTAAAATATACGGTTCCCTAAAATCAAATCGGAATCATTAAGAATGTTTTATTTTAAAATATAAATTTTTTTGTTCATCTTTAATTAAGTCAGTAGACATGCTTCACAATTGTTATCACATTTTTAAATACTATTATCTTATCGTCTTTATTTAATAAAAGAGGAGATAAAAAGAAAATTAAGTCATCTTTCTTATCATTTATGTATCAGTTCTACTTTGCTCAAGGAGTTTTAATAACTGTTTTGTAGATTTACTGTTGTATTAATTTTCATCACTTAAAGGAGAGTATTTTAATTAGAGATTATTAGCTTATGTTTTAATTGGAAAAGGTTTTTTAATGTATACTAGAAAATATATATTAATTCAAAGTCAAAAATACTTAATTTTTTTATTTATTACAATTTTTTTATATTTTAATATAAATTTATTTTTTATTTTAAAAATAAATTTTATTAGATTCATAAAAATAGGTTTTCAAAACCTTCGCTTATTTGTATCAGTGAGGTAAATCTTTACTAATACTGATTAATTCACTCATTTTTTTATACAAATAAAATGTTCACTTTAAAAAAAAATTTATAGCAGAAAAGATTATGTAACCTGAAAAAACTTAAAATTTTTAAAAAATAAACACATGTAATGATGTAACTGTATTTTCCTTAAGAAAATTTAAATGCAATTCATAATTAGTTTCTTTCCGATGCTGTTCGGTGTATATGTTTTTAGCAATCTAATAATTTCACAAGGAAATTGTTAAATTTTTGCGAAAATTATATATTGTACAAAACTTTTAAAATTTAATTTCTAATATCTTTTATTAAAAAACAACCCTGAATTCCACCCGACCGATGTTCAAAATTATGAGGCTCGTCGCCAATAGCCCTCGTGTTGTTTTAGAGTGCGAACTTAATAAAACTCACTCAGCCAACAGTTCAAAACACCCAAATAAAAATTTGTTAATTGATTGTATTTTTCTTTAGGAAAGAAACATTTTCAAAAATATTCCGAGTTTTTTGTAGTTCAATTTCTTTATATTTTTTCTCAAATGTTTTAAAATTATTCTTTAATTTAAAATTTAAATATTGTGTCAGTAAGTTTTTATACATTGAAACATAAAATGAAGAATTTGATACGTAGGGTTTGAAATAAATAATTAACAGAGAAAGAAAAATTTTGAACTATATTGTACGATAATTATGTTATTTATTTGTTTTTATGTTAAAATTTTTTAGAGTGACTTAAAATGGTATACACTTGCAAAATATTTTGATAAATTTAACAAATTAATTAAAAATTCAATTATTCTCTATTTATTTATCAATAAAAATATAACTTTTGAATGCTATGAGTTTCAAACGGTATTTGAATAGCAAGGAAAACTTTGAACGTGCAAACAATTTTGAGAAGATAAATAGAATTTGGTATCCAATTACTTGCGAAAACTTTTTTTTAAACGGAGATATGGAGATTTTTTGAGTGGTTTTTAGATTTGTTTAGTACATTTTAAGAAAAATGTGCTAAAATTAAGAAGAGAAAAAAAGTATTGTTACTAAAATGGAAAAAAATTGGTAAATTTACAAAAAGTAACTTAAACGGGACCCATTCAGTAACAGTACCAACAGTTTATGGACAAATTTTTAATTTTTCAATTCTGATGTATATTGTTACGTTATTCATTTTTGAAATGACCTTCAGGATAAGAGATATTTTAATTTCTACAAAAACTACAGCACTTTATTTTAGTTATTATATGAAACTGCTTAAAAAAAACAAAGGGACTGTAAATTTTGTAATAAAACAGTGATTGATAAATCTGCTACTATTATACGGAACATGCACAAAAATTTTCAGTTAATCATTTTCAAAACTTTTTAGCAATCGCTGTCCTCTTTTGAGCATTTTCAAAGAAAAAAAACACATTTCGATTAAGACGCATTTCAAAATATGACATCTTGCTTAAAGTAATGGCATCGGCTTTTACTAAAACACTTGTAGTTTTTTTTCTAATGAACGGAAAAAATTAAACTTATATTTTTATAAAGCTAATAAGATGGCCTATAAAATAAAATCATAAAAACATTTGTCAATTTTTGGCAAAATTCACAATTTTAGGGTAGTCGGGATACCTTAAATGAAAAACAACAGAAAGGCATCTAGCTTAACACAGTACAATAGATTTTTTCCCCGCTAATAATATAAATAACTGAACATAATATTTTTTCAAATCGAAGTATTTTTTCCGTACATATAACTTTTCTGTATCCAGAGTCCTTTTATGTATATGAAGCTTATTAAACTGCTTTTGTGTATGCCATTTACTATGCGTATGTGTGTGTCATAGTTATTAACACAGGAATTTATATTATGTGGAATTCTAATTTTTATTGGCGTTTAATTAATTTTGCAATGATTAAAAAGATTACATCACAAAGCAAGAAAAATGAAAAACGTACAGCAATCGAAATTAAAATACTATTAGATAGTTAAAAAAGTAAAACACAACTTCAGATATTATCTGTAAAATATTACATTTATTTTTAAAATGTGCTCGTGTTTTTCTGGTCACTGGACACGCCAACCGGATGTATGAATACTGTACCATTGTTGTGTGTGAAAAGAAATCCTTTCCACATGAATGAAGCAATTGTTTTTAAAACTGATTTATTTCCATCACATTACAATGAAATATTGTTTTATTTTAAATTACTAGTATTTCATCTCGCGTTCATCAATTACTTTCATATTAACGTTTGCGGAAATAATTCAAAGACATAGAAATATAGAATAATGACCATTAATTGCTATGTTTGTCTTAAGCCGGTTAATGGGTTCTTAATAAAGTATTCACAATTTTATTACATTTTAAATCTACCTTAATCTGGGTTGTTAAAGAAAGTATCTATGTTTTTACAAATAGAATTGGGATTCTAAAAAAGAAGCTGTTAAAAAAATGGGTCACTTGTTCAGGAAACTCAACAGACCGAGGAATATTGTTACGGTAGTAATGAAGTGATATAATTTTTTTAAGAAACATTTTCATCTATGTAATTTATTTAATCTATTGTAGTAATTATAATTATTCGATGGATATAAAATTTTTATTTTATCCTTATGTTTTGAATTATTTGAACACTAAGGGCTTTCTCTCTCTCTTTATATTTATGCAAATATTTGTTTTTATTTACTCTTAAATCCTTTGGGTATTTTATGTTTTGAATACAAAAGTAAATATTGGTATTTATATATATATATATATTTAGTATTAGAAAGGAGAGAGAAAGGTAGGGTAACGATGAATCTGGTTGAACCTCACTTTCATTATGAAATTAAAAGCTCACTTCAGTCAGCATGGTTTCTGATACTGCAGCATCCTTCTTTTCAAGTTCCCAATATCTATACGATTCTTTAATGTTCAAGTTCCTTCAGTCTGTTTCTAGTAGAGATTATTAAAAACTTTATATATTAGTATAATATGTTATCGTACGTTTTTAAAAGATGCAATGTTAAATATAAGGCATTTTAAATTATTTTAGTGGAATATTTTACTGTCTCATTAGTAATACTTCAAAGCATTTTGTTATTACCATCAAAAGATTAGTAGCAAATTATTTCCAATTTAGGAGCACATGAATGTATGCGACGAATAATTAAAATGATTTATCCGTTATTTTAGTTCTGTGATATTCATCCTAAAAATATTTTATCTGAACAATTTTTTTTTATCATTACTTCTGCATAATAGTAAAACATTGCACATTATATACATCAGGTGATTATCACAATTACAATAGGGAAAGTGATTCGTAATATAAATCTCTTTATCAGTTTTGTAATGGTGACTTGCAAGAAATATCAGATAACGTTCTGATAAGTTTTACTTTACTAAAAAAGGTGACCTAATTTCGAATGAATGAAGTTATAAAATTATTTGAATGAATGAATTTTAAAATAGTTCAAATGAATAACATAATTATACTCTCTGATACGAATTGTAATATAATTTGAAGGTAAAAAATCCATAGAAATTGGGCCTTTTTTTGTCACACATCAGTTAATTTGCATTTTTAGCGAGAAAAGATTTTAATGCTATTTATGCCAGCTTACTGTGTAAAAAATTACTACTTGTAAAATTTTTAACTTAAAAAGGCATGTAATCATGTTATTAGGAATTTAAAATGTAATGGATTTGTCGTATATTACTGTTAATTATATGATTAATTTTAAGTGTTTTAGTTTTGCTTATTTCTAAACAATTTATTAAACATAAAAACGAACATTACTTATTATATAAGAGAATATTTGTAAGAATTTGTTTTAGTTTAATTATTGCCGTGCTGTTATTCATGGTTTCTGGTAGTAATATATTGTTGCATAGGTACTTGAATATGCTACAGGATTTAAAAAATGTCTTCAGAGTAGTTTTAATCCGTAACTAAAGGACTTGTGTAGTTTCAAAGAGTTACAGTAATAAATAATCAAATGAAAAATCTATTAATTTTTAACTCGAAAGACTGTCTTAAGGATACACAATTAACTTTAGGTCTTAATAAAACAGGGTAATGCTAAAACTATGAAAATTCAACGCATTTTTTAACTTTTTTCAATTAAGTTATATATAAATCCCCCCCCCCCCTATTTTTTCTCTCTGGTTGGAGTAGCCTAGGTGTCGTGTTCGCGTGTTTGTGTCCTGATGTCATTGCACAAATTCGAATTGAAAATCTCTAAGGTATCCATAAGAGCTCTCTCCTATTGTGTTTTCTCCGCTTGGTCACTTGGAGTGATCTGCTCCCAGGATTTCCTCCCGATATTTGTTTTCCTTTTCTTTGTCGTTTCATAGCCGCCACACAAGCACATACATACGTGTAGGAAGGCTGATGCACGTTGAAGCATAAAATCCTCACTTTGGAGTGGTGAGGTAGTTTGAAAAGCGGGGTATCTGCTTAAATGTCGTCATCTTTCCTTTGCTGTTGATCAAAAATATGAGGTCCGTCGCCAGTAGCCCTCGTGTTGCTTCAGGATGCGCCGTTATCAAGCAATCAGTCTAAATCACATTACTTGACAAAAATTTGATCCATTGAACACAAAGCTTGATAGGCATGCGAGTCGAATCATGGGTTAAAGCCTTGATTTTTTTCCCCATCCAAGGTCATCGTGCGGAATGAAAAGAGCTGCTTTTGAACTCCAATTAGATTGCTTACCACCTCAAGTGGTCATCTAACATTGGCTCGAAGTTGTATCTTCCGTCGCCAATAAACCCTTTGTTACTCCAGAGCCGACAGTTGAAACCAATCAACCACAGAATAAAGATCACGTCCACAAGGTCAATGTTAAATGACCTTGGATATAAACATTTGCGTACAATTCAAATCACTATAAAATTCTCACTAAAAAGAAATAATTTTTATTTTACTTTCTACTGAAACATTATTTGGCTTACGCTGAGGATGCTGAAATATCGGTGGAAGATATGAATTAGAAACTCATTTCACTCATAATTTTGTGGCTGCGGTAGCCTAGTGATGAAGGTCGCGGGCTCGTGGCAGAGAGGGGCATGTCATGAGTTCGAGCCTAGTACCGCTCTCTCCGTCAGAGGGGGAGGATGCACGTTAAATATGTCGAGGCTCATACTCCTAGCATTGGTGTCGTGTGGTGTGGAAGTTAGGAGAGGAAGATGCCAGATCAGGTGTCGTCCTCGTGACTTGACCAAAATTTAAAATTACTATGTATGTAGCCAATAGCCTTCGTGCAGCTTTATAGTGCAATGTGAACATACAACTCTAACATTTATAATTTTTAAAAATTTATAGTAAGAAATTGTGAGAAAACGTGAAAAATATTTTTTTTAGGAAAAACAAAAGCATTTTTTTAAAACACAAATGAGAAACCCAATAGAATATACTTTTCTATCTGAAAATGTGTTACCTAGATATTTTGAAACATGAAACTCTCTTTATAAACACAAATTGTATGGAAAAACAGTTTTTTTTTTTTTTTTTTTTTTTTGTGAAAATCCGAAAAAAATAAAAAAGCTATAAACTGAGATTATAAAATCCATTCAAAACATTCTGTTGTTTTTATCTTTACGGTTTTTATGGCTCGCTGAACTATAACATTCCACATTCAGCGATTAGTATTCTCATCAGCGTCAAATATTAATTTTTATTTAGAAAAACATACTTCAATGAAGAACATGTAAAAAATTAGCTGATAATTGTTTTTTATTTTTTGACACAAATGAGATTTATCTATCCATTTTATATCACTTAAAAGCATGAATAGAATCAAAGATTTCTTTTAGAATCTCTCTTTTAGAGAACTCTCGGAGGAAGAAAATAATTGCTATGTCGATTTTTAAATAAAGATAATTGATGTATCAAACTTGTCTTATTAATATTTGTATATAAAAAAAATTTTTTTTTTGACAATTGAAATTAAGAATTGTGTGCATAAAGTGATTTTTTTTTAAAAGTTCAATTGCAGGAATTTAAGTAGTTTTGTTACATTTTCTCTAATAATATTTGCATTTGAAATTTAATTTTTCCCTAGATAATGCTATATCTCAGTGTAGATAATTTTAATATTTTTGCATTGATCTATTGAATTTTAGTTTTAAAATCTTGTGTGCCTTATGACATTCATGTTGGGGATAATTTGAAGGAGTGATTGTGAGTGAGTGAATTAACGTCGCACTGTTCAGCTACACGAGGGCTTTTGGCGACGGTCCGCGTTAAAGTAACCATGGTCAAGTGACGCGGACGACACCTGAGCTGGCACCCCCTCTCCTAACTACCACACCACACCAACGGAAAGACGTTTGAGCTCTCGATAGATTTAACGTGCATCTCTCCCCTACACGGCTGGTCTTCAGTGGTACTGGCTCGAACTCATGACACGCTAGCCATGATCCGATGCCTAGACCATTTGGCTACCGCAGCCACATAATTTAAAGCAAAAGTGAATGAAGAGATATTTAATGTGATATGTATGATAATTTTTTTTCTAAAAATTTAAATGTATTTATGAAAGTATTTTTCAAATGCACATTCTATTAATAAAGCATTTCAATTTCTTGGAATATCTTTTAAAATAAGATTTTAAAAAATATGAAATGACTCAATAAATATTGTTAGGTAGTACACAGATAAGACTAATGAAATGATGGCTCATAAGCTGAGGTCGAGACGTGGCCACGGTTGCCTAATAGTCATGGTCAAGTGCTCTTGGTCATCGTGTCATGAGTGCGAGTCCTAGTACAACTGAAGATTCGCCATGTAGAGGGGCTGATGCACGTTAAATCTTTTGTGGCTCAAAATCGTTCCGTTGAGGGGTTGTGGTAGTTCGAAGTCTGAGGTGCCAGCTTAGGTGTCTACCTCGTCACTTGACCGTGCTTCAAAGTTACGCTTTCACTGAACGCGAGATTTTAATATTGTTTCAAAATAGAAATTATATGATTAATATACATGTTAAGAATGTTTCAGAACTTTGAAAAGTTCTAGAAATAAACAGTACAGAGCAAAGAGATATCCTGGAAGAATCGAGACACCAGTATATAAGAGAGGATAGTTTTTAGATAATTCGGTCTAAGGTAGTATCTACTTTGAAGGCAATTACTATGGTGGCGTGGCAGGAGCGGACACATAACATTTTGTGGCTTTAGCGGACACTTTAAAACTCATCGTGGTTTGAGCGGACACATTTTTTCCCCCCCCCCATCTTAGAACAGATTCGATTATTGAATTACAAGGATAAATACATTTTTGCCAAACGAATTTAATTTGAATTAAAATTTTAAGATATTAAGTGGGAATACATTTTAAAAACATGGCGCACTGTAATAAAAATAAAAACTTTCAGAGAAATATTTAAAAATTTTAGAAAACTGTATTTTAGAGTCAAATAAATATTAGAACAGGTGCAATGGGGTTTTTCCCCCATCTTAGAACAGATTCGATTATTGAATTACAAGGATAAATATATTTTTGCCAATCAAATTTAATTTGAATTAAATTTTTAAGATATTAAGTGCGAATACACTTTAAAAACATAGCGCAATGTAATAAAAATAAAAACTTTCAGAGAAATATTTAAAAATTAGGGAAAAAAACATATGTAACATTGGATGTAAGAATTGAAAAGATCTTAAAAGAATTCGAAACATCAAACAATTTAGAAAAATGCCTAAAATCTTTAAGTTTTTTAACTAGGTTGAACTAAATCCAATGGTAAAGGATATTTATGCCTTCATAATAAAGGTTAGTTAGTATTTGGTTACTTGTATTTCTTTTATTTACTTTTGTATATTTTACTTCTAGTATTTACATATTTACTTACATTAATGAAACTAATTAATTTTATATTAATTGCACCTGTTCTAATATTTATTTGACTCTAAAATACAGTTTTCTATAATTTTTAAATATTTCTCTGAAAGTTTTTATTTTTATTACATTGCGCTATGTTTTTAAAGTGTATTCGCACTTAATATCTTAAAAATTTAATTCAAATTAAATTTGATTGGCAAAAATGTATTTATCCTTGCAATTCAATAATCGAATCTGTTCTAAGATGGGGGGAGAAATGTGTCCGCTCAAACCACGATGAATTTTAAAGTGTCGCTAAAGTCACGAAATGTTATGTGTACCGCTCCTGCCACGCAACCATTACTATACACCCAAACTACTGTGGTTATGGTGGAGAAAACAAGTTTCACGTTACAATGTTTTTGTGACGAGTAGTTTTTTATTTCTAAAAAAACCCCAAAGATTTCAGTTGCAAAAATTTATTCTCTATATATATGAAACATTTTTCGTGATGTTGTAATAAGTTCATTTATACAAACTTACGATATATATATTCCTGCTTACATTATATTAAAATCAGTAGAACTACATAACACATGTAAATTACAATTTTACAATTTGAGCAATGAATATAAACAATAGTATAATTTGCTCAAAAGGGGCTGGCCCAGCATTAGTTGTAACTAAAAAGTAAAAGTTTTAATTTTAGTGGATGGAAAATTTTATTTTTACAATTATAGGATCAATAAAAGTTTCATTATATATGATTTGCATCATGTGTTTTATTTGGTAGTAAGAAGGATGTCAACAATGTAGCAAATTTTTAAAATATTTGAAGATTAAAAATGAAATTATTTATTCAAAATATCTTTAAATATAATTAAATATTTTTTAAAAGCTATTTTAAGTTAATTTATTTCTTGTTTTTATTGTTTTGTTTCAGAAAAATATTTTTTTGGAATTAAACTTTTTAAAAAAAAAACCAAATTTGAAAAAGTATTTTAGCAGCCTTCGAAATAGATTATTGAAATAATACTAATTATTTCCCCCTCAAAAATTCATTTTGACTGATTAATGTTTAAAAAAATTAATAAATCATATTTTAGATTGAAGATTCCAATTTTTGCTTTTACTTATCGCTGAATTACTCCAAAAACCTTTTATGACAGGCTCTGGCAACACTTCGATATTTCGCATGCGAAGCAGTCTGGTTGCTTACTCATTTTCGCTGAATTCCGGTTATTTTACTTTATTTTATTTTGTTAAACTTGACGTAGATTTAAATCTGCACTCTGGGATACGCACAATTGAAAATCTTTTCACAACGGTTTCTAGTCTACAGTTGATCATTCGAATTACTTAAACTCTATTTTGAATAATAGGGGTGTATCAAAAGTAATTCGAAAACAAAGGAGTGTTTTTTTAGAAGAGCTGTGATATCAATCAAGTAAATGCATTTTCTCATCTTTTTTTTTCCGTATGAAACTCTGTTGTTTAAGAGATGTCATCCTTAAACTTCATTGATTTGCTAGTAAATTATTTATACTTGTTTTTATGAAAATTAATATAAAATGAAAAAAAATTAGCATTTTTTATTTTAAATTTGATTTTAATGTTTCTCAGATTAACAAATATTCTTACAAAGGATATGAATATTTTATTTTTATTTGAATAGATTGTTATATTTTGATTGCCATCAGTTTTGGGAAAACTATTTTCACAATGTTTCTTTATATTTTTTAAAAAATAGATTCATTTATGAGTAGTAATACCAGTTGTTTTTAATATTTTTAAATTATGATTCTGGTAATAAAATAAAAATACATTAATCTCTTCAAGGAAACTTTTTTTCAGAAAAATGTCAAATAATTTATTTTTGCTTACGTACATACTTTTAAATATAATAAATGTTAAATAATACATAAATATATAATTATTAGACTAATAGAATAAGAAGTAAGATGTGTTTTTGAAATTTGTTATTTAATGCAAGTTATGGAGTGTAATGGAGAATATGGAATTTTGTTAAATCCAATTGCACCTCAAAAGCATTTTTCTTGCTTATTTTATGAGTTGATATATATTTAATTTATTATTAAATCCTTTGCCTCTATGAATAATTACTTCATGCTTGTTATAGATGTGTTTTATATGTATCATTCATGAAGATTAATACTATTAATAGTTGCTTTAAGAGTTGATTGTCTAAAATTATTGTTGGTTTTTAGCGTTTTTAGGAAATTGAATAAAAAATTATGTATCGATAAATAAAACGATTATTAAAAAATAGAATCTGTGCTTTTGAATGTCAAATTTTTCATGCAGAATTATGTATTGTATATGCATTAAATTAAATATTCTTAAATTGAAACTTGCAAGATAATTTTTAAAGAATAAGATACATATTGTTACTGTTCCTGTTTTAAAATTCATTTATTATGCGAATTGCTATTTTTTATTTACTAGCTTCGAGTTTTAGTTTTCCGTGGTATATGTTGTTCAATTTAATTAAATATCTAAATATAAAATCACTCCATGTTTTATAACAGCTTAATTTTATTTAAAAAAAAAACTACAATTTATTATTTTTAGTTATCCCTACTCTGTTAAAAAGATAAATATGCAAATATTATTACATTTTGCTGTAGAATGGATTAATTTGCATTTTACATATTAATATTTGTAATGTACTGATATTAAAGTAGTTAAAATCACTCATATTAATTATATTACAATGGAGAGGATTTTTTAATTTAAAGCGCATATTTATCTTTGTGTACTTATAAAGCAAACAATTTAATAATGGAGCAAAGTATTGGTAAATGCTGTGACTTTGTTAACTGAAAAAATATTTATTTTGAAAATATAGAGAATCGGCTATTTTTGAAGAAAATTAAGAACATTATATAGCTAATAAAATTCATTTATTCCTTTTTTTTAATTAAATTCTAAATTTGTGATTAGGAGTTACGAATATCATAAATTATCTTCGGCTAAAATTAATTACAAAACCTTATCTCTGAATTTTTTTATGAAACACTTGCCAAATATATCACTAGGTTTTTCGAAGTTATCTAGTTTCAGTTTTTAATTTCTCTTTCTGATTCAAAAATGGAGATAAATATAGGATAAATAAATGAAATGAAGTTGCTGTTTCATTCTCCAAACATTTATTGTAACTGATCAGAAAATGATTTTTTCTTATTCCAACGTAGCTACGGAACTCGCTATCTTCATTTAATTTTTTTTATTTCGATTTTCATAATTTATTTTTTGAGGTGAGTTTTTTTATACTTAATGCTGGCCATGTCTTACATCAAATTATTTAAATTAAATTTGAAACACATTTTTTCAAGTAAAAAAAATTATTTAAATTCTCATACAAATTCATGACATTGTACAATTAACAGTTTTGTTTGGACTACAATGACTTTGAAATTCGAAAACATTCCATAAACTGAACTCAGTGGTTCAACAGCCCATGAGGACTAAGGCTTGCTGTGCCTATCTCGGCTTTCGTGACCTTAGGCGCTGGGGTGCATGTGCAGATGCTTCGGTCAGTCTGGCGTAAAGCTCTCATTGTTCAGTTCCCAAGCAAGCTTGATACTCTGATACTCATTTTATCGACCAACTGAAGGGATGAAAGGCTGAGTCGACCTTGCCCAGCCCGGGATTTGAACCCCGGATTTGTGTTGCGGAAGCACGATACACTACCTCTCAGCCTCTGGGCTTCACAAACATTCCATAAGTAAGAAAATTTTGGGAGTACATGCGTACCGCAGAGTGATGCTTAGATTGCGAAAAAGAAGTAGGCTCATATTATGTAATGGCTTCTAAAAATTCTCGTTTTAGGATTACGCAATCAAAATAGTTTGGAGATAGGTGCTACAAAGTAAAGTGTTTTCTTTTTCGCTACTCAATTTTAACCGAGTTGGTCTTTTTTTTTACCGAAATTTTTATTCTTGTATACCGCAATACAAAATTAGTTTTCACCTTTACATGTTATACCAGAGGTTCCCAAACTTTTCTGACTCATAGACCCCTTGCCATGTTTTTCGACTTTGGGTAGACCCCTGCTTACCTAATGTTAAATTTTTGCACAATGATCAATTTAAATGTCTTTTTGACAGCTGGTACAGAGCTACTCACTTTAAAAGATCAAAATTTTTAACTGTAGTAAAGTATAGTGTTTAAAACTTAAGAAAAGCATGTTAATTAATTTTAAATTTAACAATAGATAAAATAATTGAGCAACAAGCAAAATGAATCTGGCGCTTCAATAACTAATTTTCAACATTTGGCATCAATCTTGTCGAGTTTAACCTTAAATTTCTTCGGTTAATAGTGTCCAGTCTTTTTTGTCTACCATAGTCAAAGCACTCTAAAATCTAGATGTAAAATCTGAATAGAGGGCATTTAAATGAAGGTAGTTTCAAAAAACATAATCCTGGCAGAATGTCTGTGACAAAATGAGAAACTGGGAAAATTTACGACGTCCTATAAATATTATACTCCTTTAGCTTATTTCTGGCAAGAAAAGCTGTGAAATGATGGTCCTTGTTTTTAATTAAATATGTGCTGTCACCTTGTAATTGTGCAAATTAACCTTATTAAATTTAGTACATAAATCTGTTAAATTTATAAAATCTGGTTTCCCCTTGATTGCATTTTCTTTAAAAATTAAAGTCATGGCGTGGTTTAATGACAGCCTCTATCGTACATTTACAACTCATGGACCCCTAAATTATTTTTTCACTGACGTAGACCCCTTGCAAGTCGTCATAGACCACTTTGGGAATCACTGTGTTATACCTTTAAATTATATAGTGAAATATATTTAAATTTTATAAACACGGTATTGTAAACAGATAAAACACTATAAAAATTGAGACATTGTTGTCTGGAAATGAGTATCGAGTTTAGTCCAAGCTCTTTTTTTACATTTGGCGAAGTCAGCTTTAACTTGCAAAACTCGTTTGGTGTTACAATACAGAATACGAAGGCTCCTTTTATAAGAAAAAATGGTTTAGTTTTGAAATCGATGCGTGAGGAGTACAATGTAATGTTTCTCTTGATAGGATAGTGAAGTCGAAAAATTATTTTATTGTTGGATCTTTTTATTTATTCAAAAAGTGTCCAGAGCTTGTGTCCTATAACAAGGCACGAATGCAATTCTACTTATATTCGGATTTCCCTAACCAAAATTCGAAAAATTAAATTGACAAAAACTAAAATAGATTTCGGCGTATAACGCGCACTTATACTTTTAAAATACATCTTTCTTATTTTTTATTTTTGAATTTATTCGCCGTATAATGAATTCCTTTTTAGTACCCTTTTGAAGCTTCGCTTGTATGTAACTGAATTTTTACCCTCTTTAAAAATTCAGATTAATTCGAAGTTTTGCTCACTTGTCCAGGACTGATGACAATATAATAATTTAATTATTATGTTCCATTGTCCTGATCAGGATCCTCAAGATTAATCATTTCCCATTTTCAAATCCAGCTACTGGTGACTCATTCCAGATCCCATTTCCCACATTTGGCTATTTAAAGATTAAGTTACAACTTGGTTCGATTAACTATAAAAGGGTGTTTTTTTAAAACTATGATTTTCATTTACGAAGGAACATGAATTGTGCTTGTTAAAGTCTCTTATCTTTTGACAAAAACAGTTCACGTAAAAGCAACCACGAAATATATTACTTCATCGTATTGCTTCTTAGCGGACAGTATAACATTAAAACCTATAGTTATTTTCAAACGAAAACCGATGCCGAAATGTAATTTCCCAAAAGCTGTTTTAATTTCTATGCACGAGAAGGATGGATGGACGAAAAGGGTGTAAAATTGTGCATAAGAAATGTTTGGCAAAAACTTCCTGTCCTTAAGAATTCAGAGTGTCTTAATTCGGGGCACCTTCAGATTTGCTCACAGAGTGCAGCACAGATATAGCTGTTATCTCAGGCGAATTAACGCAATTAGTTCAGTCTTTAGACTTGTGTATCGACAAACCATTCACGGAAAATTTAAGATAAAACAAAGCAGTGCAATATGGGAATGTTAGACGATGAAAAAAATTATTAGGGAAGGTCAAAGGCACATTGTAGAGAATCTAAATTTTTATATTCTCATCTTCCCCCAATTCCTTACGATCTGTTGGAGTTGCGGGCTTTCGTTTACTTACTGAACATGACAACTTGCAAAGGCATTTGCATCGCATTGGAGTAAAAGATTCTGCTTGGTGCCCTCTGTGCAACCAGGGTGAAATGTAACCACCTACCTTTAAAACTGCTTTGTTGTCTTAAAGTTTTTTGTAGACAACTCTATGGAGACAAATTTTAATTCTTTTTATGCTTCGTCATCATTTTTTTGGGCTGCTCGTCGACTAATTGTAGAGATGCCGAAGACGGGCGTAGGATAAAAAAATATTCTCATCTTGTCTTTGTTTTTAAAACTATCATTCCATATACCCTGCGTATAACGTTCACCCGTAAATTTTGAACGTTTTTGTTAAATTAAAAGTGCGACACGCCGGAATATACGGCAATCCGGCATAATGTATATCTTCACATGTTAGTATTTTTTTTTGTTTATTAATTGTTCCAATGGAACATTGTTTTTATTTCTAAAATCTAGATTGGCATGATCTTCCTTCTACTGCGAAAAAAGATTAAATATGAAAAGTTAGGAATCTTAACTTTTTTACGATTTAACAGGTATATTTTTAAATATTCATGGATAAGAAAATTTACAATTGAATCGCCAAAACGATTCCAAAAATATATATCTTAAATTCAGAGGAAAAAACCAAAATTTTATGCTTATTTTCCTCTAGTTACATATTGGTTTTAATTCCGTTCAATTCAACACAAGAGTCATTGTTTGACTAACTAGATGAAAAATCTTGATAAAGACCCAGAATGACAAAAGTTTAATGTCGTATCTCCTTTAAGCTGTAATAAAATCAAAACAAATGAAATCGCCTTCTCGTAGTTTGACCGTACCAATGGGATAAATCAGGGGTTAGCATTAGAGTCGATCGCGATCGACCAGTGGACTCCTAAGACATTTTTGGGTTACCACCTGAAAATAAGCAGTTAGTAATTGTATACTGAAATATTCAAGACTGGCTGACAGTATGCAGACTAAGTCTTCTACTGACTGTAACCAAGGCTGTCTCGATTCTTCAAGATGGCCTGCTGTAACTACAAGAACTAGCTTTAGATGAAAATGTTTTATTTTTTAATATATTTTGAATAGTTTGATAATAAATGCTTCATTTGATATTATTATATTTGTGGCTATTATTATTATGTTTGTATCTTGGGTTTTGCTTTTATTAATTTGGTTTAAAAAACTTTTTTTAAATATTTGAGTTATGTCGTAAGTTCATATATTCCGTAATTACTCTATTAAGTTATAATAAATATTATAGACCTTTTTCTTACCTCACCATACCTACGCCACTGGGTGGACCGCGACACCTTGAAAAAATTAGAAGTAGCCCGTACCCTGGAAAAGTCTGCCCACCCCTGGGCTAAATTCACAGACAAGCAGTGCCAGGTCGGAACAGCATGACTCGGATACTAACTTGTATGGAAAATTCCTGTGCTTTCGTTGTTGATATCTTGTGTTTTAACTTAATCTCTCCTT